>CM021104.1:613234011-613443538 GCA_007115665.2 Sequoiadendron giganteum
CTGCTTTGTCACTGAACTATCCTTTGGGCCTTTTCAATTTGTCCCACTTTTTTTGTATCTACTCATCCCATTTAGTGAACTTGGTGCTTGACTTGATTCTGAATTTTGCATTCAATAGCTCACAAAGTCCTATATTTTGTGTTAATTTTGATGCTTCCATGCTCTTGTCTTGGAAAATCCTTCTATTCCTCTCTTTCCAAATTTTCCATGCAATCATTGAGGGGGCACTAATCCACAAGTCAGTCCAGAGGGCTTCTTTCCTTCCTCGAGGCCAACTTTCCAGCCATTCTCTGAAGTCTTCTTGTCTAGCCCCCGACCACCCTAGAATATCTTGGAACCAATCCCAACATTCCTTTGTGCATGGACACTCAAGTAGAAGATGATTAACTGATTCAATGTCCTTGCAGCACATTATGTATCTTCTTGGTCCTTGTATGCCAATAGTCAATAGTTTGTCCGCAGTTAATATACTTTTGTGAAGTGCAATCCATAAAAAGGCTCCAGCCTTTGGTAGTATTGATGAGTGCCAACATAGCTGACTCAGCCAATTCCTATCTGATTGTATTTCCTTTTGGATCTGATATCCTAGTCTGACCGAGTATTCTCCCGATCGTGCACCACACCAGATAATTTCATCCTCACGCTCTGTTATAATGATTCTACTACTCTCAAGTTCTCGTTTGAGGATAGCTTTAGTACCACTTGGGATTGGCATAGTTTATGTATTTATCCACTTGTATTGATTGCCAAATTTGGGGGTATCGGTACTTATGTAATCTCTTACCTTGCTTCCATATTGCCCTTGCAGAGTGGTAATGTTGTCCTTTAAATCTTCAATCTCTATAAGCACTCTATGGTCATTCCATGAGTCCTGCCAGAAGTCTGCTTGTCTACCATCATTGATTTTCCATGTTAGGTGATTTGTGATGATGTTCCTGTTGTCCCAAAGAAATCTCCAGACTGCAGACCCACCTGCTGAGTTCCCCATTGTTAAGATCCTCCTTGGGTCTGGTTGTCTAAATATTTATTCTGAAACACTTTGCACCATAACCTCTGAGGTTCTCTATACATTTTCCAAGATAGCTTTACACCTAATGCCAAATTATGTGCCTTCATCTTTCTCAAACACGCTCTGCCTTCCTTCTTAGATAGACATGCCTTTTCCCAGTGTAGCAAGGGTATTTTCTTTTCTTCTTTAGCCCCTTCCCAAAGGAATTTTTTCATGAAGCTTTCTAGATTCAGCTCAATCTTGTGTGTGATTTGGAAACATGACATTACATATGTAGGGACTGTAGCCAATATTCATTTAATCATCAGGATTCTCCCTGCCAGTGTTAACCATTTATTCTCCCAAGGTGTCGCCTTATTTCTACATTTGTCAAGTGTTCCTTCCCAATTCTGTGAGCGAATTGACCCTACTATTAATGGCATACCCAACTATTTAGTTGCCATAGAGTATATCGAAAAACCTAGCAGCTTTGCTATTCTTTTTTGAATAACCTTTTTAGTGTTGAAGAAAAAGATTGTAGATTTTTCTTTATTAATCAATTGACGCGAGACTCTTGAGAATTCCTCTATTGTATCCTTTATTGATTTTGCTTCCTTCAAATTGGCTGCCCCAAATAGTACTGTGTCGTCTACAAACTGTGTATGAGTTGCGGGGTTGCACCCTTGTGCCACACTGATCCCTTTCCAAGTATTATTTTGTTGTTTAACCTTGATCAACCTTCCCATAGCTTCTGCCATGATTATAAATAGGAACGGGAAAATGGGGTCCCCTTGCCTCAATCCATTGGTAGCTGGGAAGAAGCCACATACTGAGCCATTCACTAAAATTGAGAATCGAACAGTTGATATGCAGTATTGTATCAATTGTATCCATTCTTTGTTAAAACCAAATCTTTTTAGGATCTCAGTGAGGAAGTCCTACTTAACTTTGTTGTAGGCTTTACTAATGTCAAGCTTGATTAACATACCTTGAACCTTCTCCACTATAATTGTGTGCATTGTTTCGTTGGCTATGATGATGTTGTCTATTATTTCCCTTCCAAGGCAGAAACCACTTTGTTCCTCAAATATAATAGTTTTTAATACCTTTTTTAATCTATTGGCCAAGACTTTAGTAATTATTTTATATAACGTATTGCATAAAGAAATTGGCCGATACTCATTGAAGGAACAGCAATCTTTCTTCTTTGGGATTAGGGAGATAATAGTGTTTATAATATCTTTCACAAATCTTTTCTTTTTCCTAAAATCCTCAGCCACACTCCAAACTTCTTGACCTATGAAGGACCAGCATTTTTTATAGAAGCTAGCAGGGAAGCCATCTAGTCCGGGTGCCTTCCCTGGATGTAGTTGAAATGTTGCAATTCGTACCTCTTCCAATAATATTGGTGCCCCAAGCATTTTGTTATCTGCTTCAATGACAATATTTGGAATACAATCAAGTAGAGCTTTGTTCGTGCAGTCCATAGTACTTTGTTCAGACCCTAGGATGCCCTCGAAGAAGGCAATTGCAGCTTCTTCTATTTCAGCCTTTTTTGTGAGGGTGCCTCCACCCGCCTTGTTTATTTGCTCAATTCTATTTTAGGCTCTTTTAGCTTTGGAAGTGGCATGGAAATATTTCGTGTTGTTGTCCCCTTCCATTAGCCACGTTTATCTTGGTTTGTCTTTCCAAAAGATTTCTTCTCTTTTTAACAATTCTGCATGGTATTGCTTGAGTTGTTTTTCCTTCTGAAAGTCTGTCTGAAACATTCCAAATCTGATTACTTTTTCATTCAGCTCTTCTAATTATTTTTCCACTTTCACTTTTTCTTGGAAAATGTTCTTGAAGATTGACCTATTCCAATTTTTTAGTTTTCCTTTAATGTGCTGTAATTTTTTCATGAAGACAAAGCTGGGTGTGCCTTTGATGTCGTTCTCTTTCCACCATGTTTCAATTAGTGATGTCAAATTTTCCTCCCACCACCACATAGTCTCAAATTTAAAGTAGGATTTTGATGGTGGCTGGTCCTTTTTAATTTCAATCTGGACTAGAAAATGATCGCACACAGAGATGGGTAAAATCTTGGCCACAAGTTTTGCAGTGTTCTATAGCCATTTTGCATCTATCAGGAATCTATCCAACCTTTCAGTGATGTTGGTGAGCCCATCTCTGTGGTTTGTCCATCTGTAGGTTCCATTAGAAGTATGGCAGTCCACCAACCAAGTCTCCTCCACAAAGTCTTTGAAGTCTTGCATTGTCCTGTTCACCCTACTGAGTCTACCATTCTTTTCACTCTTCTTATAATTAAATTTATAATTTTGATCATGTTATATGTATGTGTAACATGTTCAAAATTATATATATATATATATATAAAGAGCCTTTGAACTGATTCTTAAGTGTAGAAGGCTGGCAATGAAACCGGGTAAGATGTTTTTCTTAGTAGGAAATTAAAACAAATGCCCTGCACTTTTATTGAATTAGAATACTACATCGTAAAATTTGCAGTCAGCACATCTTTGGTTATTAAACAAAATGTAATTTAAGTAGGTAAGAATGACTGACATATTATAGAAGATAAAAATTCTAACCTGACCATGATAGCAAGTGCAGATGGTTGACAAACTAGGACAGAACTTCTACTTGTCCTAGAAATAAAAAGGATAATATGCAGTAAAATCCTAGAAGGCAACTACGGTACTACCATGTACTCTTATTATGAGTAAAGCTAAAACAGTATCTATATCAGTAAATGCTTGAAATGGTTCTACCATGCTTCATAGAATGTAAAACATTTCAAATTTAGAATAAGGAAAGAACTTAAACTTTTTCTTTAAATTTGAACATGGTCGTCACCATCAAGATAGAAAAGTTATTTGGTTATGAAATTTCAGAATTTCGGTACCTTACTTTATTGACATCTCATTGTTGTTCTGAATCTTTATCCCAATCAAGTCACAAAATAACTTAATAAACTGAATTGGGAAAAGATCAAACTGTACCTTAGCACTTTGCACCTGCCGATGGTCAATTCCTCTGCTGTAATGCCATAACATGTCACCAGTCTTGGAACCAAAATCTCTTTGAAGAACATCCTAATCACAACCAAAATGAAAATTTGAACCTCAAAATTGCATGGCATACATTTCTCCATAAGTAGATAAGCACTTTTTAAGTTCAAGTTCATTTTTTTGTTTTTTAGCTAGACATAGCCAAAGATAAGTGGACTGTGAATCTTACAACAAAGTATCCTAGTCCAATCAAAAACGAATGCATTATAGAACAATAGCTTCAAGCTATTGCTCATGCTTCTATGTTAACTTTACTTACACATGTTACTGAAAATATTTAGACAGAGAAATAGCATGGTCCTAGATTAAAAAATATACTACCAGAATGCAGTATTGTAGCTCTGCTACATTAACATTTAAGAAATGAATAACATCTGGTAATGTATAAATACTTCTTATTACATTAACAAAATAACAACATTTTGGTTTCTCCAATTATCAATCATTTCATACATTTACTCTATGCCTATGTGGGTCAACATTACAGTCAAAAATAGAATTTGGGAGCTCTGTGCCTTAAGCAGAAGAAAAGCAAAGAAATGACATCATAAGGAAGATGACATCAGCAATACCAAATGTTTGTAGATAGATCCTGAAGTACAATATTTTGATGTTTCAAACTTGCAAATTGCTTCATTTTTACTTGTGCTGGCCTGCAACACAGTCGGCAATCCTACTATGTCCCCTCATTAATGTCTACATCCACAATGGTCATTAATTGTATAGCAAGAAGATGTTGGCACTCTTCATACATGTATATACTGCTCAATACCTAATCAAATCATTCATTAATCCATAGTTTGGAAACTTGAAAACAGCAAAAGCTTCGCAGCCCAAAATTTTGACTAGGACTTGTAACTCCACAAAAAGCTTGGCACAAAAAAATTTAAAAATACATAAATAAGCAAAATAAACTTAAATTAATGGACGAGACTTATATAAAAAGGAATTTAGAGAAAACATAAGTCTATTTTGATTATCAATCTGCCATAAATCAAAGATAACATTTCATATGACCCTCAAAAATTCAAAATTCAAAATTCCAAATCGAATAATTGTACAACAGCCAACTATAGTCTACAACCCTTCTTTCCCCCCCAAAAAAAAGTAATATGCAGACTTGAACTCGAAAGTAAATCTGAATCATCCTCATAAATGAATCAATACTTTTGTTTCTGCTATTTCTCTCCAATTCAATGTGATCTTAGTCAACAAACATTACATTCACCTCTTTGGCAATCTAGCAATCCAATCCAAATATGAATCAATGTCATCCAAGTCAATGCATCATGAGACTCTTTCCCCCCACCATTTTTGGTTTGAAGGCGAATTTTGAGCTAGACGAAGATACGTTCATTGAAGCACTCCTAGGTCAACTTGTTTCTCTTCTTGGTGTGAAGGCTCTCAAAAAGACACCAATTGCAATCACACTATAAATCACTATAGGATTGGCAAAAAACATAGATGACTGGCCTGAAGATTCAATGTCCAAGCACCACTATTTCCCACCATAAATCTTCAAATGAAACATTTTAAAAAATGAGTATTAAATAAAATTTTGTAGTTTAAGCTGAAATTTAACTTATCAAAAGAGGAATCATTTCTTTTATGTGGGTGTTGGGTTGCCCTCCTTCGAATGCTTAAAGATTAAAAAGACTCTCCCCTCTATACCATTGTAGATCTTCACCTCATCTAGAATTGTGCCTCTCGAACCCTCTCAAATGCCATCCTCTATATCTATATGGCAAGGATGCCATGACCACCTCACTAGCCTTAAATGAACCCAAAAGAAAAATTTGAGGTTTAAGTATTGTCATGGCGTGGCTTGGATGATGTATGTAGTTCATTCTTCCATCAATAA
The DNA here is from genome assembly GCA_007115665.2 of Sequoiadendron giganteum. Lineage (NCBI taxonomy): Eukaryota > Viridiplantae > Streptophyta > Pinopsida > Cupressales > Cupressaceae > Sequoiadendron > Sequoiadendron giganteum. The sequence continues at coordinate 613,239,932 of CM021104.1, forward strand.
TATATAATAGCACAAATCACTTGGTATTTTCTCTTGCTCCTACCATAATAATACCACATAGCCTACAAGAATTTTTTGTATGTTTCAAGGGTCGGGACTAGTTGGCGTTGCGGATGGGTGCCTATGAGGCCTGTTTGCATGCGTCCTTGTTCTTGCATATTGTTGTTTTGATGCATATCGGTGGTAGGGTGTTTGGCTCAGTGGAGAGGCGGTGTTGATGTGTAAGGCGTGAAGCTTTATCATTTTCTTGCGTCCACTTTTATATTCTCGACTCTTCATTCTTTTGTTTGGCTGCTTCAATCTGGTAGGCGAGGGGCATCTATTTTTGTTGGGTCAATTTTCTTCTTCTACTGCTCAATGCTTCTATCAGAGCCTTCTTCTTTGAGGGTTTTTCTCTGTCTCCTCTTCAGTGATGGATCGAGGGGAAGCTTCGAGGGTTAATTTTGCTCTCGATTTCCGAACTGCTTTTGGAATGAAATCTCCTTCTCTTCAACGAAGGTTTTTGATAACGTGTCCCCTAATGAGTCAGGGAATGGAGGATTTGCTTTGTTTGGAGGTCCTATAACCCAAAAATTAATGGGTGCCTAGAACGAAGCAAAGATAGGCTGGTGCTAGTAATTCAACCTGAATCGATTGCGAAGGATATTGAGTATTACTTGAAGCATGCTCTACTTTGTAAATTTTTGGGAGTGAGGGTTTCACTCCAATTCTTGGAGTCATGGGCTCATTGTACCTAGTCCCTAGAGAGTGAGATGGAAATAATGTTGTTATCAAATAGTTACTTCATGGTGACTTTTAATTACATGGTGGATCGCAATAGAGTGTTCGAAGGTGGGCCTTATTTCCACAACCAGATCGATTTATTTACTAAACCCTAGCATGCGGGTTTTGATCCTTCGGAGGCACTTCCGAATCAGGTTTCTGTGTGGGTACGTCTCCCTAGATTTCCAATTGAGTGTTGGCGCAATGACATCTTGCATCGGGTCGCTTTGCTGCTGGGCAAACCAATGGGTCCTTCTGAGCAAACTCAGGATAGTAATGACTTTTGCTCGCATTTGTGTTGAAATGGATTTAAATAACCCTCTTCTAGATTCTCTGTAAATTCGTGCGAGTTCATATTCTTGGGTGCAATAGCTAGATTATGAAACATTGCCCTTTCGGTGCCATCCATGTCATGAATATCGCCATCTGCAGAGAAGATGCCCGAAGTCTAAATCTTTTGAGTCTCGAACTACTCAACCTCCTCGCAATCCTCCTAAGGTCGACAAAGGCAAGAACCCCATTCCTAGAATGTAAGGGGCTTGAATAGTGGCCCTCAACAAAAAGTTGTTAGTGCATTGGTGAAATTTCATTCTCTTGATATTCTTTTTTACAAGAGACTAAGTTATCTGTTGAAAGTATCATTGGTTTGCTGCCAAAGCTGTGGGGGCGAGGTGATTGCCAATGTATTGGGGCTCAGGGTAATGCAACATGTGTGGCTTGTCTGTGGAACCCTTTAAAGATTCGTCCTCTTTGGTGGATGTCCTCCAAGTCTTCCATCTCTATGGTTGCTTCAAGTTTCGAGTCGAGGGAAACTATTCGACTTTCAAACATCTATGCACCTACTTGTTGACGTGCTTTTTATGACAGCGCCAGCACAGAATAAAGTTGCCCAACGGTCACTCTATTCTCTCTTGATCAAAGTGTCCCACATGCTAAGATTGCTTGAAAGTTCATGTGTTCGACTCCAAGGTTCCTTTTATCGCGAATAGACTCAGTTGGTTGATGTGTTTTGCTGGTTATTTCAAGGGGACTTACGTAGTTGTTCAACTCTGTGAAGCAATTAGGACATGAATGATTTGGCAATATTGTTCTGGTATCTAGACTGACTCGGAAAATGCAGAATTTAAAGGGGATAGGGATAGGGATTCTACAAATCTACTTCTAAAGGGTGGAGGACGAGGATCGACTTAAACAATCTTCAAACCAAACTTTGCTTTGTCTTCTTTCGAACAACTCCGACAAAGTTGGTGCAATCTTCAAAGGATGAGAAAAGTGTTCAAACTATGACGCAACATGTTCATACCGTCAATACGACGCATACAAACATATGAACCATAATCGAAGTTAAGTGCTGATACTCCAGTTGACCACGCAAGGCGAACTTACCATCAGTAAGCCCGCTAGTGGTATGGATGAAGAAGATATGCTCAAATCACAACGCCACACTCCACAATTAACAACTACATGCATGAAATAGAAATCTACTTTACTCTATCTACCTTGAATTGGAAAGACGAAATGGCCTTGCTAGCTACTCATAACAAAGAAGAAATCACCAAGCAATGAAACTCTTTGTATTATGAAAAGTGTTCACAACAACCTTTTACAAAACTTTCAAAGGAAAATTTTCTTCCCTCCTCAATCTAAAGCTAACTTCTAAGCTAAATGCCTTCTACTCTCTAGCTCTGATTCAATTCCAATTCTAATCTCTATCTCTAATTCTAATATCTTACAAATGTGGGGGGATGCCCCTTTTATAATAAGTCCAATTCAGTGGACGGTTCAGATCAAATTACAATGAAGGGCTCAGATCAAGCCACATATGCCCTGATTAGGGTTTCTGCCCTAAAAACCGTCACAGAGAGGAGTGGGCAATGAATGCACAGAATATTCTCCACTCCCCTGCAGGAATCATAATGAGCAATTAATGCCCACTACCATCATCAAGAAGATCCTCATCAAGCAGCGCGTTCCCACTGGTCCTCTCCCGTATAGCAAACTTGATCAACCGGGCCAATACTGCTTCAACCTCCTGTGTAGAGATCGGTGGAATATGGTTGAGCTGGAACTCCAAGACTACTACCGTCTGTCCGGATCTGATGTAAGATTTTCTCCATGTCACCAAGGCGTCCTGGGTATGCTGAATTATACTAGAGAATGTGGAGACATTCTCAAAGTCATCTAGGACAAGTGACCTCGCAGCTGAGAAGAATGGAGGCAGTCTACTTTTCAAGCCATCAGCAGTTATCTCCTCTGGGACCAACTTTCTAGAAAATATGGCTTCTAATGTATTGAGGACTCCCCCCAAGATGTTGCCCATTGCTTTTCTCACTTTAGCTGAATCTGCCCTTGCTGCGTCGTGAAATCCACGGCCTATGACCACCGAGGAGTACCAACTGGTGAAATCATACCTATCACCTCTCTGAATTACACCTCCATCCACCAAGGTTTCTAGAGGTATATGCATCAAAGCACCCAAACGAAGTACAGTCTTCGTTTGATAGATGCGAGTATCACCCCAGGCCTGATCTACTATATCCATCCGTGCCAAAATACTTGAGGCCTGTCGATAAGCATCGGCGAGGTCCTCCATGAATTTCCCTGTCTCAGTATGAACACGGCTAACCCACTTGTCTGCCTCCGTTTCCATTTTCTTCAAATCCTCTAAGGCAACAACTGACTCCTTCGGAAGCTCTGATGGACGTTCTACTGCTGGGTTTGCTGGTTCACCTGGATGTGCTAGATTTTGTACGTATCCTATCAAAGTTTTGTGCTCCTTCTTCAATTTCTTATACTTCCCCTCCGTGCGGAGCAACTGATCCTTCAATGCCTGATAGGAGTTATCGAACTCCTCGATAACTTGGGCTCCCGTAGGACGACCCAACTCTACTGTGGTGATCACGTAATTTTCAGGCCTCTCCTCGGTTCGATCACAATCTTCCCTCGGAATAGCCACCTGAAGCGTGCGAGAGCCTGACTCGTCAGTCGAGATCTTTGAAAACTTTCGGGCCCTTTTCTTCTCTGGTGGCGCACTGATCCTCCTGAGGAACTCTTCCATCTCAATGGCGGATCCGTATCATCCTCGGGTTCTCTCCTCATTCTGTCGGAAAGCCAATCAGGCACTGTCTGCTGTGGATTACAAATGACAAGGGGCTGTTCTTCTGTTGCCTCCATCTCGTGCACTTCCTCTCTTCTTGCACTGGTCTGCTCAGGATCATCCTCCTCTATAAGCTGGGTATCTCCCGACCCTTGGGTCCCCTGTTCTGTGTTTTCTTCTTCTTCCAAAGCCGTGTCCAACATCTGCTGAAAATGGGTGTCGGCCATTGTTTCCTCTTCCTCCTCATGTTGGCCGCCCCTGGATAGACTGACACTAGCTGATTCCCGGGCGTTGGGCTGATCTACCTCCTCAAGTCCCCGCTCTTCCTCTAATCCTGCCCTCTGATCGGCAAATAATGAAACCACTCTCAAACTCGAAGATTGAGTTTGTGAGTGCACGGGTGATGCTTGTTCTATCCTCAACGGTATCGGTTGGGTTGGCACTTCCACTTGTGTCCTCGATGCCTGAGCAATTTGTTTCCCTCTTTTTACCGATAACGGCCTTGGGTCACCCATCAAGCTATAAGTAAGGGCGATCGACTTGCTCTTGAGTCTGCATACATGTCTGTCGACCCAAGTCCTGGTAAAAGTCATCACCGGGATAGAAAGAGTGTCCAAGTCCATGATCTCTGGCTCGGACCAATCAGGTGGTGGGACAGGAGTATCCCTAACTGACCCATAGTCGGGTTGCATGACGTTGACATCCTCCTCCACCTGGTCGGGAACTGGAATAATCTCACATTCTCTAATCAACTTGAGAGGAAGTCTGGAAAACATCCTTCTTCTTATCTCAGCCTCATCCACTGCATTTGCCCAAAAGTCCTCCAGATGAGCTCTGTGCCGGTATTCAACGTTCTGTATCATCCGGATGTTCCTGTAAGGATCGAAATCCTGCCTGCCTGTGTGATATGACAAATGATAAGATTGCAGCTCGTCCTCTGCCTCTCGGGCTGCCTGCAAAGAGGGACACACCTCAATGGAATTTCCCATGGTGATAGGGAAATCAAGTCCACCCTTCTTTTTCCTTTTCTGAATCTTATCGTAGGCAATCAATTGCCTAGATACCTCAAGCATTACTATGTGATCAGTGGGGTATCGTGGTAACCGATACGGATACGAAGTGAACCCTTGCAGCCTAATATATGTGAATTTCGGGAATTGGATGAGCCAATACCCATATTCCTCAATCAATGTCTGTGCTTCTTTAGATATTCTCTGCTGCGTCCTTTGCTGAAGTGTCCTCGCAATGTGCATTGTGAATGCATCATTTGCCCGTTTATAGTTGGCAATGTTAGCTAAATGTAGCTGTGTGCAGGCTTCGTGGATTTTGAATTGACCAGGGGCACAGCCGATTGGCTCCTTGTACGAAATCCCTCTGTACTTAGTCATTCTGGCCAACATGTAAATTACATATGAGCTCATGTAGAAAGTCTTCGTCACCTTCAAGCTCCTGAATTGCTCATCGATGTGGTTGCTAATCATCCTAGCCCAATCGACACACTCTTTTCCTTCCAAGATGATCTCGATGAAGTAGAACATCCAAGGCTCGAAAATGTAAGCCTGTGCACTCCCATTTACCCGGCTCAACATCATTATCAAATCACAGTATTCTTGTTTCACGTCCTCGGCAATTATCTGCTTTGGGAGCTTAGTGCGGGGTGGCCTCGGCTTCTGCATCCAAACTCTGTTGATGACTGCAGTGACTCTTTCGAAAGAGGAAGAGTACATCTTATCTGCCCTCTTATTTGTCTGTATAACATCTCCTCAGCAGTTGGAATCCCAAATGCCTCTCCGATGGCATCCGGCGTGAAGTTGGCGAGCAGTTTACCATCCGGAGAGACAATCGTCCTACGTTCTGGCTTGTAGTCATTGGGCACTCCATAATTAGCTCCGGACACTGAATTGCTGGCGGAAAACTAGCAGCTGCGTAGATCCACTCTTCATTATATTATGTGCCGTGACTAATGGTTGATGGCCCCCTAGCCCGAACATCCTCGATTTGAGTGCATTTAGATTAAATGAACCAAGGTTGGTGTCATTTAATCCTGCCAACTTTGAAACTATTGCTGACTTTGGGAGAAATGGCTTAGCGAGCCTTTTAATCATTGCCTGCCGGGATGAGCCAGCCTTGCCTGCCTTCAGTGTTTGCAGCTCTGCCGCGGCTCTGCTTGTTCCTGCAACATCCTTTGCTCCGGCCATCTGCAAAATAAAATAGAATATCAATAAGCTAGGCTGCAGATTTTTAATAAAATAAAACAATCCCCGAGATGGCTGCGAATACGGAGTTAGCTTTGAAAATAAAATTCCTCAGCATAAATTTCTAACTCCAAACCTCGTACTGTATAAAAATCTCTGAGTTTAGAGACAACTCTCAGCAACTGCACTTCTGACTGGTGAAGAAAAAACGCAGCAAGCTAATAACTTTCAGCAATGTAGCTAATTTCTCCAGCACAAATAGTTCGAACCTTGACTTCACTTTGTCAACTTCAGCAGTTAGAGGAATAAAGAGTTGCCAGCAATATGAAATTTCAACTTCCTCAACTTCTCAACGTTTAAACTTCTTCAACACTTCGACTTTCAGTAGCTTGAAAATAAAGATCTCCAAAGAAAAGAAATCTTCTACAACTTCGCAAATCTGCAGCGACTTCAACAATCTAGAAATAAAATCTTAGCTCTCCAGTATACAACTTCGAACTTTGCAGCAACTCCACTCTCAGCTCTTTGAGAATTAAATTCTCCAGCAACTCCGGAAGACAACTTCAACCTTCAACTTCGAAGTTGCAGCAACACACTTTCAGCTTTTCGAAAGAAAGAGTCTCGGCAAATGAAAATTTCTCCAGCACTTCGTACTTTCAGCAACTCAACACTCCGAAATGAAATAAACTCTCAAAGAATTTCTCTCCTCAACCACTTCGAAACTATGTGAGGAGAAATGAGAGAAGAGTTTGTTTAAATAACTCTTCTCGGAGAATCCTGCTAAGTAGTGTTGGGGCTATTTTTAGCACCTTCATCAATTTTCCACTCTCTTCGTTCGGAATCTTCTAATTCAAGCGCAGTAGTGGGCTAGTCGTCAGCCGATCATTATGGCAGTTGCCATTAACAATGATTCCTTCTTCTTAAAAATTCGAATTTCCCTCTTAGTCTGCCAATTAACTCTTGGCGGTTTAAACAACTCGCGAGAAAAACAATCACTTGACTTGATTTAAAATTCCATTTTAAAATCTCGCAGTGTTTAAATAAATTCAACTCGAAAAAATTCGTGGGAGTTGTAAATTTATTTCCAACTTTTAAAATGTCTGTCATTTAAATCCTCGATTTCATAAAATTTGCCTTAGACATTTTAAATTCTCTCATTAAAATGTTCAACTCCGGGTGATTAAAAATTATTTGCGTGCTCGAAATAATTCATCCTCTGAGATTTAACTTCCGTCAGGAAAATAATCTAGGCAAAACGAATTTCCTCTGAAAATATTAAAATTTCCCTTAGGAAATTAATTTTCAAACTCTGTTAACTCATGGGTGCATTTTAAACGGGTTCATTTGATTTTCACTTGACCCATGGAAAATATTCATCGATATCAAATCTTCCCCTTGAAAAATATTCGTCAACTTTCAACTGCCTTTGGAAAATTTTAAAACTCATCAAATCATCCTTCCATGCCAAGGGTGTATTTTTCCCTAGTGAAGTGCCATCTCACTTAGAAAAATTTTCTAACATTTTTTTTTCTTGGCGTATTTCCCTTGGTATAATTTTTCTCTAAAAAAAAAAAATCTCCATGCCTTATGAATTAAAATTTAAATCCCTCTTCAAGGGCGCATTTCTTTCAAATTTTAATTTTAATTCCCACGCCTTAGGAATTCTTCACTTGTTTTCTTCTTGGGCGCACTTTACCTAGTGAAATTTTATTTCACTTGGGAAAATTTTTTAGTTTACACCTCAGGCGCATTTGAGGGGGGAAGCTTTCTTTAACACTTAGGAAATTTCCTCAACATTCTTACTCCAAGGTGGGCGCATTTACATATGCAAGCTTTTACTTTCACACGCCTTAGAGAATTCTCCCATCTTTACTCACCTTCAGCTCATGGGCGCATTTGCTAGGCCAAGTTTTCACTTTTACCTTAGGCGTTTCTAGCCTATTCCTTGGGCGCATATTGGGTAAACAACTTTCATCTAGGGGCGCAAATGAGAGGGTGAGCTTTCACTTTCTCTTGAGGGCGCATTTCACCCTTGATACTTTCGTTTGTGTGCCTTAGAATATTTCATCAAGCTCACTTTACACCTTGGTGAGGGCGCATTTTCATGGGTGTGCTTTCGTTTTTGCCATGGGTGCATTTACATGGATCTACTTTCATATTCATGCCTTAGACGTTTTGAGAGAGTCATCAAGGTGGGCGCATTTACATGGGTCTGCTTTCGTTTTTTGCCTTAGAAAATTTGAGAGAGTCATCAAGGTGGGCGCATTTACATGGGTCTGCTTTCGTTTTTTGCCTTAGAAAATTTTCACCTCTTCTCCTTCCTCTTTGGGCGCATTTTGAGGTATGAGCTTCTGTTTTATGCCTTAGAAACTTTCAAGGCTTCCATCAAGGTGGGCGCATTTCCTTAGCTCAACTTTGAATTCTGCCTTAGACAATTTTCAAGCTATCAATCTGTGAGGTGGGCGCATTTTGAAGGGGATACTTTCATTTTCCCACATTTAGAATATTTTCAAACACTCTACCTGCCTTTGTTTACGCATTCTATTTTTAGCAAGTCCCTTGATTTTCAACCTCTAAGGCTCCGTTTTGCCTGAAAATTTCATCAGATGATCTCCTTCACCTTGTGAACCTGTTTTGCCAGTCCTCTGCCCTGACCTGCTATTTATAGCCACCTGCTATTTATAGTAAGTTCTGACTTTCTGACTTCAGTAGCTCCGTTTTGCTTGAAAGTTGCAACGCTTGATCTTGATAGCTTGAGTGTTACTCTGATGCCAACCTCGGGTGCAGACCTGCTATTTATAGCCGTGCCCTGACTTACTAAAAATAGTAAGTTCTCCGATTTCGCTCAAATTTTGCCAGCAGGTACCTTGAAGTGTGCTGACATTGGTGGGGTGCTTCGTTTCGGCTATTTTTGGATTTTACCCCCTATAAAAGTGGAAACCCTAATTTGACTTGCATGTATCCCGAACGGTCTCCGTTTGACTTCGTTCCTTCTGCATGTCGTTCTGCTTGCTGAACTGGAGTGTTGGGCAGCTGCCAGAGTGTACCTGCTAAAAATAGAAACTGCCTGAAAAGTGACTCATCCACTGCCGGATGGTTTCGCATGTCATCTTGCCCGTGGGATCTCAAAAAACCCAGAAAAACCCAGAAAACTGGTCCGCATGCATGCACTGGCTAAAAATAGTAAGTTCTTAAACTTTGACCTTCTCCGCTTGCAAGTCACATCGTTGTGAAGCTCTCGAAAAACCCATAAAGAAAAACCCGACATGCATTGAAAAACACTGCATGCGAACCCTAAAAATAGCCTCCGAAGGCTGAACTCTGAAAGTGGTCGTTTCGGTTTGCATGTTACATCACTGTGAAGGTTTTGGAAAACCCAGAAGGATTCTCCAGACCTGCATCTGAAAAGCTCATGTGGAAACCCTGAAAATGGCTCTTGAAGCCTGAACTGCCAAAAATAGCAAGTCGTCTGATCTGGCTCAAAATTTACGTGTAGGCAGCTTGATGTTACTCGGATGCAGTGGAACTGACAGAATTCCAAAATCTCAATAAAATAGTCCCAAATTGAATACTTACTAAAAATAGTAAGTTGCCGGAATACAGTGAAAATTTAGGGGGACTCTGCTGGAAGTCTTCTGACTGCTGCACTAAGCTTAGATTTCAATTTTATGACTCGGTTTGACCCTAAATAAGCCTGAAGGATGAAAACCCTAATTACACAGACTTAACCAATATTTCAACCTGGGTCAAACAACGGGACATCCCCGGAAGGACCAGAGACCAGAGAGCGAGCGAACCAAAGCCAAAAGACCAGAATGGAGCAAAATTTAGGGGGTCCCCATCTTGATGGGGTGATGTGTGAAAAAGGTCACAACACTACTGACTTTCCTAGTAAGCAGTTATTGTGGTCTCATATTAATTTCATTAGGAGCCTTGCTCCTTTTTTACCTTGGATTATTGCGGGTGATTTCAATGTATTACTGAGTTGGATGAGAAGAAGGGTGGTATTGCAAGATTGGAGCCCTTTGCTTTCCTTCTTCATGATAACATATTTGCCTTGAATCTAGTTGACATTAAGCCCCGTAATGGTCAATTTACTTGGAACAATAGGAGAATGGAAGAGAAATGTATTGCTGAGAGACTTGATCGTTTCTTGGTTTCATGTTTCTAGATTAGATGGTGGTCTACTTGCTCTGAGATTTTGGACTAGAGGGGCTCAGATCACTGGCCTATTAAGTTATCTGCTACCTCGGTGCGTGTTGCTCAGTCCCCCTCTTTCAAGTTACAGCTTATGTGGTTAAGAGATTCTTCTCTGCAGGAGTATATGGCCGAATGGTGGCGAAGAGGAAGACCTACTTATGGCACTGCTATGTATTCTTTTCCAAACGGCTGCAATATGTGAAATATCAACTCAAAAGGTGGAACAGGCAGTGTTTTGGAAATATTTTTCATGCTAAGGTTGTTGCTCAAGCTGACTTGGATGTCATAACTCGAGAGATAAGGGTCTTTGGTCTGTCTGAGGATTTACTCGGGGAGGAGGCAAGGGCTATGAAAGCTTTGGAAGAGTGTGAGTTGCGCGAGGATATCTATTGGAAACAAAAGGCTCGCGTTGAGTGGTTGCAGGAGGGAGACAAAAACACTACTTTCTTCTTCAATTCGGTGAAAGCCAAGAGGCATGGTAATTCTATGCCTACACTTGTGAATGACAGGGGTGAACATTTATCTTCTCTGCAGGATATGTCTAGAGAAGCTTCGTAGTTTTTTGCTTCGTTATTTAGAGAGGATTCCAAAGATGGTTTGGTGGAAGAAAACCCTTTTTTGTCTAGTATCCCCTCCTTCGTTACTGCTGAGATGAATGACCATCTTTTGGGCTTTATCTTGTTGGAGGAATTGGAGGCTTTTGTTTTCTAGATGAAGAAAGGAAAAGCTTTGGGCCTTGATGGCTTTCCGGTTGAATTTTATCAAGAATTTTGGAATATCATTAAGTTGGACCTATTGGAGGTGGTCCATGAGTCTCAGAGGAATAAGAAGATGTTGCAAGCTTTGAACTCTACCTTTCTTGCTCTCAATCCCAAATGTGAAGGGGCGGATCGGCTAAGTCAATTTCGGCCTATTTCCCTTTGTAACGTGGTTTATAAAATCATCTTCAAGTTGATTGTTGAAAGGACTTTGAGGGCTTATCTCTGAGGAACAAAGTGGTTTTGTGGAGGATTGGTAAATTCTGGATGGGGTGGTCATTGCTACTGAAACTATCCATTCTATGGCATCCTCAAAAGAGAAGGCTATGTTCATCAAGCTGGATATGGCAAAGGCTTATGATAGAGTTAAGTCATCCTTCTTGTGAAAAATTCTTATGGCTTTTGGTTTTGCTGAGGAGTGGGTCCAATGGGTTATGTGTTGTGTTACTTCCACTTCTTTCTCGATGTTGATTAATGGTGAGCCTTCTTCTCCTTTTAGTGCTTATAGAGGCCTTCGTCAAGGGCATCCTCTCTCTCCTTATTTATTTATTCTTCTTGCAAAAGGTCTGGGGAGAGTGGTGAAACGTAATGTGGAGTTGGGTTTGATTCAAGGATGGGTCTGGGGAAATGGTTTGCCTCCTCAATCTCACCCACAATTTGTGGATGATAATGCTTTGATGCGTATGGCTAAGATCAGAGAAGCTATGAATTTGTGCAAGGCTTTGGATACCTATCTAGTTGCTTCTAGTCAAAGGATTAATGAAGATAAATCTTCCATTTTCTTCTTCAATACTCCACGGCATATTCACCAAAGGATTGCTCGTATCTTGAGATTTCAGACTGGTTCCCTACCTTTAACTTATCTTGGCATTGCTATCTCTTTTGGTAGTCTTCCTAGGGAGTCATGGCAGAATATTCTCGACAAGTTTCGTGCGAAAGTTAATCATTGGACTCATAGGTGGTTGTCCTTTGTTGGTCGTGTTCAGCTACTTAAATATGTGGTGCAAGCTCTTCCTATTTATAGATGCATGCTTCAGGTGGCTCCGGTTGAGTTTGTGAAGGATTTGGATTCTTTCGCTAGACAATTCTTATGGGTCGGAAGCTTGTCCTCTTCCAAGTGGAGCCTGGTGAAGTGGGATATTGTGTGTAGCCCGAAGCAGTTTGGGGGTCTTGGTTTGCAGCAGTCGACATGGTTTCGGTTGGCATTGGCTGAAAAACTTTACTGGAGGTGGTGTGTGGAGCAGGATCATATATGGGCCAAGATTTTATCTCAAAAGTACCTATCGAGGGTTTTGAAGGAGGAGATTCCTAGGTACCCTCTAGTGGGGAAAGGTTTTGTGATTTGGGGAACGCTTAAGAAAGGGGTTGGGCTGATCAAGGAGGGCTTGTTTTGGATATGTAATAGGGGGGTTATGTAAGAAACCTGGTGTTTCTCAACCCGGTCACTATCTAAGAAACTATGTTTTGTTTTAGTTTTCTGATTTTTTTGTGTTTTTTTGACGGTTTTTGCAATAAATGATAAATTGCGATTTTGCAAGGAATTGACTGGAAAATTTATATAAAATACTAGATGCTTAAATAACGCAAAATAAAGATCAAAGCTCATTGCAAGATAGTTTATTCATCATGCTAGATAGTTACAACTGTGAAAAATCGATATGCAAACAAAAAGGCAACAACTTTATTAATGAAAAACCTAGTTATTGCAGCCACCTTGAAATGAAGAAGAATAGGTACGGCTAGCTACAGAACACGAATCTCCAAGCTCAAAAACAACGAAACAGCTCCAGACACCCTAGGCGCCAACTTTGCAAAGGACAAAAGATAAAAAGGCAAAGCGATTTCCTCTGGAGATAAAGTACGGCCCTTGTTGGTACAAAAAAGTACGGCCCAGCCAACAGCAATAAATATGGTACGGCCTCTAGAAGAATGTGCCTAAACTCTGTGAAATGTCCTCTGATAAGTCGCCACCATTAACTGATGAGAAATCTCTGCAAATCCTTCCTAAATCGAATCAATAAGCTCAACTGCAACCTTTGTATGAAGTCACCAAGTACAACAATCTTCAACTGGTATTTCACAGTCTCAGTATGCTAGATCTTGAAGAGGAAACGTTCTCCAAAATCAACTGTCTGCTGAAACCCTAGGTTTTGCAAACTCCAATGCTCAGAGCAAAATAAGACAAATTGAATAATCATAACATAAGAGTTTGATTTGTCTTGGCAGTCAATATATACCCTTTCAAAAATTCGACCCAAGCTTCTTTTTAATAATCATTTAAATAAATGATTAAATTCGCCATTTTCTTAACTTAGGAAAATATTAAAAAAATGGCGTCCCACTTTAATGAATAAATAATTATTCATTATAATAAATATTTCACTTTATTATAAAGTATTAAAAATATGCCATTAAATCATTAATATTTAAATATATTAATAAAGTGACTTTATAACATAAAGTCAAAATATCAATTATTTAATAATCATTAAATGCTCCATTATTTTCCATTTGACCATCAAACTGATGAACTGGGTCAACTCTGAGCTAACCAGCTGAACTAGGTGCCCTGCCCAAAATAGCAGCTTCCGCCTACCTGACTTACTATAAATAGTAAGTAACTGAAAAACATCTCTGAAAGATTTTGTGAAGGCCCAACCTGAATCAACTGAAAGAAAGAAGCTCCTGAACACCGGGTAACTGTCTCAATTGATCCTCTACACATATTTGTCAGCCTACGAGGACCAGGATGATAGGCTAACCACATATCCAGCTCCGCTGACTAGGATGGGGACATCACAGGCTAAGGCTATCTTCTAGTCTAATTCTTGGGACAGTTTTCCCCCCATTATGAGCTAGTATCCTAATTTGTTGAATCGTTGCCAACACTTCTTCGAGGTTGCTTGGTCAAGGGTGATTGATTTTAAGACTTCCTATCCATGTGGGTTGATGGAGGTGGCTAGGTGGAAGGATTCTTGCGATTGGCCTATTGTTGGATTGGAGGAGGATTGTGCTGAGCTTCAAAATATTTTGGTTGGTAAACAATGCAACTCTCTTAGGGATAAGGACATTCTAGCCTGGAGCCTGAATCCTAAGGGTGTTTTCACAGTGGCTAGTGGGTATCAGCAGTTCTTGTTTCGTTAATTTGGAGGGGTGGAGGTCCCTTGATGGAAACATGTGTGGAACAAGTTTTCATGGCCAAAGTGTAATTGTTTTGTGTGGACTCTAGCTTGGAATAGATGTTTGACTTGGGATAATCTTCGGAAGCGGGGATTCCAAGGTCCCTCTATTTGTGTTTTTGTGTGGCTGCAATGAGGATGATTCTTCCAATTTGTTTTTCCGTTGCTCTTATTCTATGTTGCTCTGGCATTTATGGTGGGGTTTTGGAAACATCCATGTGTTCATGCTTCTTCCCTTGTTGAGTTTTGGTGCAGTCTGGGAAGACCTCTTGCCCAGGCCTCTTTCCTCCAAATTGTATGGTGCATTGATCCTACGTTCATCCTTTGGCAAATTTGGTTGGAAAGGAATCGTAGGATTTTTCATGTGGATAGGCTGATGGTTCAATAGGTTTGGCACAAAATTGTTGCTATGATCCAAGAGACGGTGGAAGCCAAATGTGAAGTGGCTTATCCTTTGGAAAGGAGTGATGATGAGATTGTGAATAGATTGGGCTTGCAGGGGTTGACTTTTGTCTCTGCTTGTGTCAGAAGAGGTAGGTGGGCTAAAAAGAAGGTTCAAAGGGTTGAAAGATGGTTACCCCCTCCAACGGACATTTTGAAGATTAATACAGATGGTTCCTCTAGGGATAATCCTGGGCCTGCTAGGATTGGTGGAGTTGGAAGAGACTGTTTTGGCTCAGTTATTTTCTTTTTCTCCATCCATAAAGGGCAACATTCTAACAACTTTATGGAAGGGTTGGCGACTCTCTGGGCCATTGAGCGTGCTTGTGCTTTGGGTTGGCATAGGATTATTTGTGAATCTGACTCACAGATTATTGTTAATAGGTTGAATGAGCAAAAGGTGGTTGAGGTTAATTGGCGGCTGGCATTGGTGGTTCGACAGATTCTATAGATGTGCTCTATGTTAGAAATGGTGTCTTTTACCCACATTCCGCGTGAATGGAATAGGGTGGTTGACTGTTTGGCTAAGGGGGCTTTGGAGCATGCGGATGATTGGAAGGTTGAGGGGTGGGGACAATTATCCCCTGATTATTGTCATGAATTAGAGAGGGTCATTGCTGATGATATGGAGGGATAAGGTGTTTGGGGCTGTTTAAATGGTGGTTTTCATCTTGGATGGTTGTTCTTGTACTTTCTTTCTTGGGAGCCTATGGGTTCCCTGATCTCTTTGTAATGTTTCTTTCTTGATTTCAATAAAGTTCTTACCCTTTTTATTAAAAAAAATGCCACATGGCCTACTTGCCTTATCCATAGCCTCATAGAGATAACCCATCATCATTTTATTCCCACAACCAAATGCAAAACCTTGATCAAAAACTTTATACATAAAACTTTGAAGATTAAAAATTAAAATTATAAGAAAAAAAAATTTAAAATAGCAAATACAAATACCCATAAACCCTTAACTTAGAATTAAAGAATCAATAAAAAATTTAAGTTACTTGCTACTAGTTTACGCAAATGAAGTTTGTTTTACAAAAAAGAACATTGTGGTTGACAAAAATAAAATCATGCAACTAACTTACACAACTCATATTTTTATCGTAGAAACCCCCAATATGGAGAAAACCAAATTTTATAGTAGTGTCAATGCCCTTGCTACCTCCTTTTTTTCAGCTGAATTCCACAATATTCTTCTATTCTCTTGTAACTAAAAATAAGCTTTTCAACACATTACAATCCACTTTATATAGATTTCACATACCAATAGAGTTCTCCCAGACCCTAGACAAATTTCTGCAGACACCAAAATCTGAAAAGAGACTCTATGATTCACATTTCAGATCTAAAGAATTCAATGTCAATGCATAGTAACATAATCATGGTGGTGTCCCGATGCCAATGTGACTCCAGAATCGTCAAAATACATTCTTCTCTATATTTTTGTTATGTAAATATTCCTAAGTTTCAATTCATTTTACTATAAAAGGACTTTGTTCCAAAAAAAAAATCTAGATCCATATGGATCACACTTCCTTTCTTAGGGGGGCTTTTAATCCCACAAAATCTTAATGGAACATTTAAATAGTGTTAGACTTCTCCCACTCTTTCTTTGGAATACCATTTTACTTGGCCGATCACGTAATCCTTAAGTCCAATTTTCCATGTTTCTTGGACTTTATTCTTGGTTTTCCTATTCTTTTTCTCTAGCAACACATCCTCTGTGAGTATGGCTCTTCCTTCCACATCCAATTCTTCTAAGGAGGGTAGTAACTATTCTTCTTCTTCATCTACCATTGAGAGCTCATAAAATTACAAGTACCGAAATATAACAGCTAAGTGCACCTTTTAAACATTAAGTCAAATTTTTCATGTTTATTATACTTTATTCTTAGTTTTCCTTGTCTTTTTCTCTAGTACCATATCCTCTATAAGTATGGTCATTCTTTCCACACCCAATTCTTCTTAAGAGGTTAGTAATTATTCTTCTTCTCTATCTAGCATGGAGAGATTGTAAAACTCCAAGTACACACAATTAACAATTAAGTGCATCTTTATGAAAGGAGAAAGCTCAAAATTTGAAAGCATTTTCACCTATGGCCTCCAAACTTGTTGACCCTTTTAGCCTTACCTTGCACAAGATAAGACAAACTTTGTCCCTTACCCTAAGTTTGTGTCCGTTCCTATGTTGATCACGCCTTTGTTTGTACAATTGTTGTGTCCTTTCCAATTGTTCCTTAACCTAAAGTTCAATTTGTAGAATTTTGTAAACAAATGTTGATTCTTTCATCACCTCATTATCTTACCCTACTTGTTCATCTTGCTTATCAAAATCTATATTAAATGCACTAGAGGTAAAATACCCCAAACATGCCTCAAAATAGTCACTTATGGTAAAATAATGCAACACTCTATTATAAGAATGCTACACATAAGGAAGTGATTCATCCCATGTCTTGTGGCACTTACTATTATAACCCCTAATGAGTTGCACCCAAAGTCCTATTGACCACTTCTATTTGACCATTTGTTTGTGAGTGAAAGACTATGATGTTCTTTACTTTGTGCCTATCATGCTATATAATTAAGAACAAAACTTACCGCCAAACCTCATGTCCCCATCTAAAATTATGAACTTTGGAAACCCAAAGTGTACCCATACATTATTTGAGAACATCTTCACTACTTTTCTTGTGATAGTCTTTTTACAAGGAGGGTATTATAACATTTTACTACCAACTACCACAAACAAGTTATCCTACCCATGTCTAATTATAGGCAAACATCCAAAAAACTCCATACAAACACTTTCCAATGGCCTTGTGGGGATTGTTCATTTTGGTTTTTCCCAATGCTTTGAATTTTTGTTTGTTCTCTCTCTCTCTCTTTTTTAAGGTGCAAAATTTACTTAAATAAATAGTGACAGCAGTAGGTAAAATATTCACTAGGAAATTAATTGGAAAAAAATCATTTGCCAAAAGTGTTTTCACCCTTAGGTAGAAAGATGAACATACATTCAATCTGAATACAGTGGGGGTTCAATTTCATAAATTGGTAAGTTTCTTGAATACTCAACTCCTCCTTCTACAGGCCGTTGAGGGAATTATACTATTATTTTATTTTTCTCCTTTTTTGCTAAAATATATTTTTGAAATGTTTCTAGAAAGTCCTTTCAATAAACATCACTTTTGGACTTCATTCCTAGTGACACTTTATAAATTTGTAATAATTGAACTTTAAGAAGCCATTCCTAGTGCACCAACCTCTAATGACAGAAAATAGGTCTTCTTAAATCTGCTACAAATCTGCCTTAAATGGCTGCTCCAAATGTCTTCATGATTTGTCTTAACAAGCTCTAAAAAGGTTAGCTCAAAATATATCAACAAACCTCCAATATACCTGCCCTTAGATCTGCACAAATTCACCTTCAAGTTTGCTCATAGGTCTGCAATAATTTACTTTAAAGTCTGCCCATAGGTCTGCAATAATTTATCTTCAAGGTATGCCCTTAGGTCTGCAATAATTCATCTTCAAGGTCTGCCCTTAGGTCTGCAATAATTCTGCTACAAACCGCCTTTGGATCTGCTATCTGTGCTTCACAAAATCTCCTTAAAAACTGCACTTAGATCCTTTTCAGATCTACTCTTATCTCTGCTTTAGATCTGCTCCTATGTATGCATTAATTCTCCTCCAATTTGCTCAAACATTCACTTTAGATCTGCATCTAAGGTCTGCTTCAGATCTGCTATAAATGGGAATGATATTCAATGAAATTGCTTGATTGAAAACCTTCTTGGCATCTTCTATGTATACCTTTCAATGTACCCCTTCACCCAAGGGATGCAACCCTTCTTGCCAGTCAGCTAAGATCAGATTTAAATATTTAATTTGAGTTTATTTCTTCCAAAATGGGTGCCATTTTCCATGAGGTTGGCCCTTAATACATATTTTATTTATTAATTTTCTTGCCCAAGGCTGGGTACTTCACTCTTCTAGGTCGGCCAAATAGGGGGAGGCACTAAGTAAATTAAATGACTTTGTCTTGGGTGCCAAAGCATGGGGGTCGGCCCAATCAGGATACAGATTAAATTTACTTTCCAACAGACTTCACAGCAATATCTTGAATGAAGTCGGCCAGCATTCTTTCATTCAAATCTGGTCTCTTTTTGTGTATGTCATCATTGATAAGATCATTGCTCCCAAAACACTTGACTATATTAAATCATTGGGACATTAATTTTGCTTTGACATCAATGACAATATTGGAAAATGATTTCTCAATGACTTTGACATCAACAACAATACTGGAAAATAATTTCTCAGTGACTTTGACATCAATGACAACTAATCCAATACCTCCATGCTTCTATTTATACCTTCAAGATGTCTCTTCACCCATTGGAGGTGTCTCTCCAAGGGAGGGTCGGCCAGCAGCAATAAATTTTAATTATTTTAATTTTTCATTTGCCCAAAGTTGGGCGCACCCTTCTAGGAGGGGGCTGTCCCTCTTTCGGAGCCCCAAAAAAAATTAATTAAATTTTCCAATATCGGGCGGCAATAATAAGGGGGTTGTCCCATTTTTCTGATTTTATTTTGCAATTAAAAACTCCTCCAAGGGATGCATTACATCGGTCAGCCCATGTAGAAGTTACGCCATTATTTTTGCAAAAACTTGTCCAAACTATCATCAAGCCCTTTGACATCAATGACAACGTTTTTCCAACACATCCTACATTACATTTCCAAGATTAGAGGGCAACATGAAATGTCCACTAACCATCCCCATTTTTCCCAAAAATCTGAAATGTCCTTGAAATGGTTCAAAATATACAGAAACATTTTTGATATAGCAAGAGATCTTTGGATATCGTACGAATTATTAAGGACATCTAACACATCGCTTGACAATCCCCAGAGGACATCAAGGCATCCCAAAGGAAAAAGGACAACTTTACGTGTTTCAAAAAAGTCCAATATACGACAAAACAAATTTAAAACAGGCATGGGGATTTCATAAGCCCTTCCATGCCCGATACCAACTCTAAAATGCTTGAAAAGCAAAATATAAACATTTGTATCTTTTTGTATCTAGCGGGTGAGGTTTCAATGTTTTGGTTTTCTCATTCTCAATAGCTTAAACTTGTAGACATTCATACCTTTTGATTTCCGCAGTGATCACACAATGTTTTCAAATAAGGAAAGGAGTACAAAATGGAAGACATTTCCAGCCACTAAGATATGCTCCACACTACAATTAGTTTTATTTTTTATCTTTCTATTTTCTTGCATAAAATGTAGGGAGTTTGCTTATGTTCTTTTCAATTTGTTCTCACACAAAACAACAATTTCACAACACCACCAACCTATGAAACATTTATTTGATCTGTCATCTTTGACAATAAAAATCGGCATAGTGATGGCAATGAAATGAATAGTGCAAACGTAAACCAGTGTACCCCGAGGACACGCCCCCCCCCAAATCCCGAGTGTTCCCGGAACGGGGACGTCCCTAGGACGTGGGGACGGCGTTCCCAAGTCCCCAACGGCGCCACCAATTTTGCCACTCGTCGTCGAGGATGCGGGGATGTTCCGACGTTCTTGGGACGTTGAGAGGGACACCTGTGCATCCCTCGAGCGTCCCAAGGACGCCAAGCCATCCCCCGCGGCGGCAACTTCAAACACATGTTTAAAAAAAAAATTAACACATTTTTTTATTATTTCTTTGGTTCTATTCGAACCCTAAGGGTATGTGGGGCCCATCTATGGTCTTCCATACGTTCAAAAGGCCCTCCAAGCTTCATTTGTATTCACATTTTCATTTCTAATTTTTTGCTACAGCAAGAAGAAGAGTGAAGAGCTGAGAAAAGAGTGATTGGAGGAGTGAAAGGAGTGATTGCAAGTGAAAGAGGAGTGACAAGGAGCAAGAAGAAGAAGAGCAGGAAGATTCTTCACCTTGTTGAAGAGATTTTTCAAGCAAAAGGTAGGGTTTTTAACTAATTTTTTATTTTATTTTCTGATTTTCAATGTTTGTTCATTTCTTGTTGTTTCATTTTCTTATTTCATTTATTGTTGTTTCATTTTCTAAATTAATTTAGATTTTGTTTTACATTTTAAAATTTATTAAAAAAATTAAAATATAGGGTTTTATTTTTTTAATTTTAAAGTAGGGCATAGACTGAAACTATATGTTTATTGATTTTTTTTTTCATTTTTTGAAATGCAATGTCAAAATGAGCTCCCATAGTCATGAAATGAGTGAGGATGAGATGGAAACTCATTCTCATAGTGCAAGCCAATCACAATATGAACCTGGGCATGAGGATGAGCCCAATGAGAGGGGTGACCATGGGTCAAATCCGGAAGGGCAAACTAGTTTCGTAGCTAGTGCACCACTTGCTACTGATTGCCCCTCCCAACTTTTGGCAAAGTGGGCTAGGTGTCCTTATGATCCCAAATCTCCTCTCAGACAGTTTGCAACAAGAATAATAGCCCCAACGCAATCAAGTGGTGGCACGAGGAAATAGAAATGCAACATTTGTGGTGCAAAATGGTTTGGCAGCATCACTAGAGTTAATGCACACTTCCTCTCTTGGCCAGGAAAAGGTGTGGGAGCATGTGAATTTTTTAAGGAGGCTAAAAATCTGCATTACAAGATTGAGTTCAACAAGCTTTGGGATGTTCCAGATGACGTGGGAATTCCAATGCCTACTACCTTGTCTGGTAGGCAACATGTTCAGACTATTCAGCAGATTTAGGGGCAGCAAATGTAGAGGCAGCTACATATTTCTACTCCTACATCACATTAGAGAGCAGGAACATTGTCAGGGTCAACCTCGGGACCTTCATCCACTTATAGTGCTATGGCTGAATCACAACAGGGCAAGGGGAATCACAACAGGGCAAGGGGAACAGCAAGATGCAAATTCAAAGTAACCCCATAGCTAATTTGTTTAATGTGCACCTGAGGGATCAAATAGATGATTCCATTGGTTGGTTCTTATTTTCCAATGGCATCCCATTTCATGTAGCTTGATCTCCTTATTATAAGGAGATGATGTCGATGGTGGTGAAGGGAGGAGCATCATATGTGCCACTAGGTGAGCATAAATTGAGGACCACGATCTTGGATAACAACTATGCCAAGATCAATTCAATGATGGAGACGATGAGGGCATGTTGGGAGGATTCTGGATGCAACATAGTTATGGATGGGTGGGCGTACATTAGGCATCGTCCACTCATCAATATCATAGTTACATGCTCAGAGGGACAATTCTTTCTCAGGGCAGTTGATTGTTCAGGGCATCGAAAAGATGTTGATTTTCAGTTTGACATCCTTTGGACAGCTATTGAGGAGATTGGCCCACAAAATGTGGTCCAAGTAGTGACAAATGCAGTACATGTGTGCAAAGCTACAGGGAAGCTTATTGAGGCAGCATACAGACATATTTGATGGACTCCATGTTATGTGCATACCATGAACAATGCACTCAAGGACATGGGGAAGATTGAGTGGATTAGAGGAGTGGTCAACGATGCAAGAGATGTGCAAATGTATATCTGCAACCACCACACTTCACATGCACTCTTTAGGAGCTTCACAGAGGAGTTCTTGAAACCAATTGAGACCAGATATGCATCCTATTTCATTCTTTTGGACAGAATGTGAGTTACAAGAGCCACTGCAACTCATGCTTATGACGCAAGAATCGAATTGGTGGGATGGGGCCAAGACACAGCAGGGGAGGAGGGTGAAGGAGTTACTGAAGAGTGATGCAATTTGGAGTGATGCAAAATATACAGTCTCTATCATCACTCCAATTTTCCAGGTCATCTGATATGGGGATGGGGATGCACCTAACCTTGGAGAGGTGTATGAGTGCATTGATTCTATGCTTGGCCAGATGAGGGCAGTTGTGCGAGAGAAAGACCCCACTTTAGCATTCTACAATGAGCACATTTGGCCTATTATTCAACGCAGATGGGATAGCCTAAACACTCCCTTGCACATGGTCGCTTATGCATTGAATCCAAAGTGGTACATGCCTAGGCTTGGTAGAGTTACACCGATTCAGGATGATGAGGTGAAAGAAGGGCTCTTCAAGTGCATTGATAGGATGTATGATGGTGAAACTGCTGGCAAGATTCGCACTGAGTGGACGAGATTTGCTACTCTTACTGTATGGTCCCATGGGGGGGTTTGGGCTTCTATTTTCATGGATCAAGTGGTCTCATGAAGAAAAAAAAATTGTGCTACGAGATTAATTAGAATCTTTTCTAGAAAAATAGGAGCCCCTACCTTTTAGAAATGAATCTTTCAGCGGTGAAATTGAGGTGGGGCTAGAAATTGCCCCTACAACTTAGGAATTTTTTAGAAAAAAAATTTGCCACTTGTCTATCACTTAAAATTTTAAATTCCTAAAAAAAATAAAAAAATGAGAGAATTTTTATTTATTTATTAATTTTTACCAAAAATACCCCAGTTCGATCCTTAAATTTTGGAGCTCAAACTTTTAAGCTGAATTGTAAAATTGAATTCATGGGACCACTAGCCTTAAAATATTCCTAAAGAATCTAAGCAGGAATCTAAGCAGCACCCACTAAATTTTTTTAGGAAGCCCCCCTCCATGGGACCATACCCTTAGGGGTTATAAGGCTGCGGTAAAGGCGGACATAAGAACTATGGCACAGGAGGATCCGATTTTGTGGTGGACTTGTCATGGACAAAAATCAGCGACTACCACACTAGCCATTCGTTGTTGTCTCAGGTTTCTAGTTCTTCAGCTTCTGAGAGGAACTGGTCTACTTATAGCTTCATCCACTCTCTTAAGAGGAACAAACTTACCTCTAGGAGAGCAGAGAAGCTAGTGGTTGTACATAGTGCCTTGCATATCACTAACCGTAGGACACGTGTGTACAAGGAGAGCCCAACAACACGATTGGATGTAGAGCCAGAGGAGCCATCACCGATTGATGAGGATGAGGATGCTTTAGATGTAGGGCTGGTTGGTGTTACTTTGGCGGATCTTGACCTTGGGGAGTCCAGTAGTTCCAATGATGAGGAGTTTGCCGACCTCTTGAGGGATGATTAGAGGCCTCCTTCACTACATTTTGTCATTTTGACATTTTCATTTTGTACTTGTTTTGATATCATGCTACTCATTGTAATCATCTTTATGATCAAATATTTTTGATATCATATAATAGAAATCTTCCATTTGCCGATTCGACAATTTAAAATTTTATGTAGTATTGAGTATTCTAATTTCTAATTAGAAATTCAATATTGAAAACTTCAATGTTCAAGTATTTACTATTTAGTATTTCAATTTGGCATTTGCTATTTTACTTATTAATAGTCTTATACATCTTTTCATAACTAGCATTTTAAGTACCATATGTATAGTATATAGTATATACATCCCCCCCCCCGTCCCCAAATTGAGGCCACTTTGTACCCCCGTCCCGGAAACCCATCCCCCCGTTCCAACATTCCCCCGTCCCCGATGGTGGTGTAACTATGGAGTAAACACAAGGGAACAGTTGAAGGGACTATTGAGTGTTCTTGTCCTTCAAAAAATCCAAATAGGAGTATTGTCGCAGCACCAATAAACTGTTCCAAACCCTTCATCCTCTCTTCTAAAGTTTGCAAAATTCCTTTTCAACTCCAAAAAATTCTTGCTGCAATCTGCCCCAATTTTGACCAATAATAAGATTAAAAATGTAGATGGCAGCAAGCATTGGTTGTGCCATATTTCTAAAACTAATTTTCATAGGGGATATAGTAGAGTTGCATTTATTAGGTGAAAGTGGGCTTGGGGTTGCTAAGAAATAGCAACGATTTTTTGCAAGTTTAACTCACAAACAAGTTTTGTCTAAAACCAGCAAGTTTTCCAACAAGTACTCGCAAGTTACTCATGGCAATTTTTTGCAAGTTTAACTCACAAATGAGTATTTGTCTAAAACCGGTGAGCCTTTAAGCAATTACTCGCAAGTTGATCAATAAGTCAAACCCTATCACTTGTGTTGCATATCAAAAACATCGATTGAATACTCCAAAAATGTTGTTTTTTTTTTGGCTTTACAAGCATATTTGTTGCCTTTTGCAAAATTATTAAAATGGCATCCACGAGGGGCACTACCCCTCCCACCAAACTAATCTGATACATTTTGTAGGTGCATTTTGCATAAAA
The DNA here is from genome assembly GCA_007115665.2 of Sequoiadendron giganteum. Lineage (NCBI taxonomy): Eukaryota > Viridiplantae > Streptophyta > Pinopsida > Cupressales > Cupressaceae > Sequoiadendron > Sequoiadendron giganteum. The sequence goes on from CM021104.1 coordinate 613,264,757, forward strand.
TGTATAGTTTTAAAAAAAAAAATTGTCTTTCCAAAAATTTAAGTGTGTTTTAAGTTGTCAAACTTTGTTGAGTTTTCACCAAGTCAAATAATTATGATCTACCGAATTCGAGTCAAGTCCAAATATGCAAACTATGGTTGGAATGCAAAGTTAGTTCAAGAGAGACCAAAAAACTACTAGTACCATTAAGAAACGTTCATCCACGTAATTGCCATTTATAGACCAATATTACAATATGTCAATTAGAGAGGGTTATGATAGAGGAAGAAGGCTAATTCTATTGCAAGTGGGAAAACAACAGTCATGGGCTTGTTGAATTTGCAACAACGTGAAAAAGTAAATGATGCAATGGCCAATCTTTTATGTCCATGCCATCCCATTTCTTGTACAAGGTATACTTAATTTGTATGGAGCCCTTGAAGAGCATAATTGCATGCATCCCTCATCAAGAAATAATATTGAAAGGAGAACATATTCATGGAGAAGATGAGACAAACATGGGTTAGGAGTGGTTGTTCCATTGCCATGGATGGGACAATTGATATTTGACATCATCCACTCATTAATATTATTGTTTTATGTTATGTTGGTTCATAACTTCTTAGTGTCATTGATTTCTCTAAGAAAAATATGTATATTTCATAGTTTACATACTCGAAATCGGAGAGTACTCTACAAGGCCAAAAATTGACTCCGCAAATACTTGGCAAATATTCGAGAAATACTTGGCCAATACTCGGCGACTTAAAAAGTACTAAAATATAATATATTGAAGAAAATGCTATTTTTATACATATATTTATATTATCATTGCATATCTTAATAATAAATATAATTTATAGTGTATATAATAAATATATATTAAATATATATAATAATAGACTAATAGTAAATATAATAATAATAATAAATATATATAATATATAATAATAGATTAATAGTAAATATATATAATAAATATATGAAGTTCTCATATCAACTTCTGTGCTATTTAAAATGTGGTATAAATATAATTCAGACACTTAACAATATACAAACAGTGTCGACAAAACAATTAAAAAAAAAACCAATATATGAACAATGTCAACGAAATAGTGTCGTGGAGCGGAGCCGAGGTCAGGTTGCGAAGGGATTGTAGTCGAGTTGTGAATGGATTGTAGTGGACAGGATGTAATTTTGAATGCCCACAGCTTGAGCAAAAGGTCGGAAATCTCGAGTGAAAGGACGGGACCAAATTTTGAATGCCCTAACCTGCTACAATAAACTCTGTGTAACTTGCTACGGTAAATGCATTTTATCGACGACTAACTTGCTACAGTAAACCGCGAGTAAAGGTAGGATTTACTCGTTTTGTTAAAAATCTGGCGATTACTCTGGTAATCGACGAACACTCGGTGATTATGTAATCTATGGTATATTTATTACCAAGTTGGCCTTTTGAGAGAAACCATACAAAAGGTTGGGTCTTCTAATGTCATGAAAATTGTGATCTGTTTAGCTCGTATTTTTATAAGTTAGATGGTCTAATGGTCGAGAGCTTTTACTAACATTTTTTGGAGGACTATATGTTGTGTACATGATTTAAACAATGCTTAGAAAGACAAAGGAAAAATAGATTGCGTGAAGACAAGAATGGTCAAAGCAAGAGACATACAAATGTTTGTTTCTAACCACAATGCATCACTTGCATTACTCCAATCTTTTCTTTTTAAAGAATTCAACCAATTGAGACTAGATATGCTAGCAATTTGTTGTACCCAAAATAAAAAATTGCTTCAATAAGGAATTTTGATAAAAATGGTCAAAATCTTGTAAAATTCTCGTCAAAAGTCAAAGTCTCTGAAAATAGTAATTGGCTATTTTTAGAAATTTTTGAACAACATACGGATCATGAGGTTTTCTAGGTTTATTGTCAAGAGGATACTGGCAAAATTTTGAAAATTTTGAAATTAGGGTTTCAAGCCCCTATTTTTAGAAAAACCTTAAAAAAAGGATCTTCCCATAAATCACTCAAAATGATTTTGATTAGTTAATCTTTTGTCACCATCACACTGGTTCAGTCAAAATCATGAAAAAGTCAGTTTTGCTCTAGTGCGTCTATTTCACTTTTTCGGGAGAAAAGTTACGACCTCTGAGGTCAACAATAGAGGATGGCCAAATACTAGTTGTCAAAAACTAAGCTTCAAACGCTGCACAGAAAAATCTATGGAAAAAGATACTCGAAAAATGGTGAACAGTGGAGGGGAATTTCAAAAGTTGAAAATTGCCAAAATTATTCTAACATTGGAGATGGACACCTTACCTCAAGGAAGGCGCCTAGGCTTCAATGCCTTAGAATATTTTCAGTTTATGTTTGTCATGCACGCGCAATGGTGAATGCGGTCACGTCATCAACAACCCATTCAACGCAATCGACAAGACAATGAATGCAAAGCACGAGGAGGTGAAAATCTTCAAGAAATGACTAACATCGAGGCACAAAAGCGCCCCTGCAAGCCAAAGGCGCCCATGAATTCAAAGGCTCAAATTTAGTATCTAGGGTTTGCAGTTTTGGGGGTCCTCTTCAAAATTCTTCAAGCTTCGCGATGAATCCAGCATCCAGTTCATGGGATCTGTCAAACTCCCGAAAACGAAGATCAAACGAAAAAATGCTAAAAGTCAAAGAAAAGAAGAATCATGAAAAGTAGCTAACTCTAGCAAGGAAAAGCGCCCCTGCAGAAGGCTCAAATGTAGTATCTAGGGTTTGTTGTTTTGGAGGTCCTCTTCAAAATTCTTCAAGCTTCGCGATGAATCCAACATCCAATTCATGGGATCTGTCAAACTCCCGGAAACGAAGATCAAACGAAAAATGCTAAAAGTCAAAGAAAACGAGAATCATGAAAACTAGCTAACTCTGGCAAGGAAAGGCGCCCCTGCAGGCCAAGGGCGCCCAGAAATTAAAGCACTCTAAAGTCATTTATAGGGTTAGCCACCTCCAAGTGATTCATCAGTTTCAGTCTAGCTCTGCAGTGAATCCATCTACCAGTTCATAGAACCCATCAAACGTCAGCAAGTGAAGATCGAACAGACACCAAAAACGAAGGAAAATTTGAAAACCATAAGTCTAAGGCAGAAAAAACATCCCTGCTAGCCAAGGGCGCCCAACTTTTTGGAGCATCAAATGCAGCTTTCAGGTTTCATAACTTCCAAGAAGATATCCTCAGAGTTGATCAGGCTTCACGACGAGTCCGTCAGTAGGTTCATCAAAGTAATCAAACATCCAACAACACAGACCAAACTAGAGCATTTCATCAAGAGCTGCAAAGTGAAAATTGTATCTCAAAAGAACAAAAGTGCCCCATAAGCCAAGGGTGCCCAAAACTTTGAGCCCTCTAAATCAGCTTTTAGGATTTGCCAAACTAGTCACCTTTCTGGAATTCTCTAGGCTTTCTATTGAATATCTCAACCTAATCACGAGAATCATCAGTCACCGATAATCGCAAATCAAACGGGAAACGATGAATGAGAGATAAATTGGAGAAGTTGAAAATCACTGAAAATTTGTTAAGTTTGGCAAACAAAAGTGCTCCTGCTAGCCAGGGCTCCCAAGAATTCAAGCCACTAAAACTAGTTTTTAGGATTTGCAGCCTCCAAGAAGATCTTCTCATATTTGATCATACTCCATAGTGAATCCGTCAGCCAAACCTCAAGATCAATCAGACGTCCAAAATCAATGGTCAAACGAAGGCAGTTTATCAAGAGAATTTTGAAAATCTTCGAAAATTTTCTAACACTAGCAAACTTGGATGCCTTATCTCAAGGTGGCGTCCAAGTCAACTTCAACTACAGATCCTTGAAGACTTTCTCATGCCTTGGCTGCCCAAAATTTTGGGGATTCTTCTAGTTAACAACTAATTTCATGGGATGACTCCTTAAATTAGGGTTTCGCAAGTTAACTGATGCTTCCACCTCCAAACTCTATTTAACAAGCATTTGGGTGTCCATAATTCATTATTCTTGCAGGTTGACTCCAAATGCCAAACACGGGATTTTCTTCTCAATACCATTTGAAGGATCAAACGGAAGGGGTTTTCAACCTCCTTCATATTTTCGAGTTCTGGTTGCACAAAAGAACAACTTTCTATAAGGCGTCTTTCCAGGGCATCATCTTTCGAAGGCAGTAGTTAATAATTTTCAACATCTATCCATCTGGGTTTTGTTCTTTTTCATTCTTCTCCAAGATTGGAAAAAAATTCCACAAATTCTTCAACTTCCACGCCTAGGGTTTCTTGCATGTTCAAGAAAAAGCAGGTTTTTGACAAATCTGAAATTTTGGGTTCATTCGACACAAGATTGGCCACAAAACCCACGTGCCAGATTTTTCCAAAAAAATAGCTTCAAAGTTCAAACACTTCCATTTTTTAGGGTTTCTGAAAAAATCATCTTTTTCAACAAACTTACAAATTGGGTTTATTTAGCAGACACCACTTCTCACTTTTTTCCAAGAAAAATTGCCTCGCAACTTCTACCTCTAAGGGGTTCTTGCATGTCCATGAAAAATCACTTTTTCAAAAAACAGATGATTTGGGTATGTTCAACACGATGTTCTCAACAAAACCCATATCTAAGATTTGTATCCAAAAATCTGCCTTTTTTCCCTCTCAGCAAAGCTATTTTTAGCTTTTTGGCAAAAGTTGTCCAAACATAGTCGTGTGCACAATCATTCTTCAAGTCTTTCAATATGTAGTTCTCTCCAATCGATATCAAGACCAAATCGGTCTTGCTTCACGATTTCTTGAAGACACTCAACACCGACTTACATCAAGTAAAACCAATAGTTGATCAAGACACTTTGAAAGGCATTGGCTGCATCACAATTCAGAATCTTGAACAATCTGAATTATTGGCGGCAGCTTCCTTTCCCATCTCAACACAAGACATCAAGTTTGCAATTGCTTGTGTCAAGCATTACAACCCCACTTCACGAAAAATTCAATCAATGGATGGGCGTGTTGTTTGCAGCCTCAATCCGAGAGACATTGAAAGGTGCTTTGTTATTCCACCGGGTTCAAATAATCTCATTATATCAATTGAAGAATGTGAGAAGTTGTGGAATACGCAAAAGGAACCATGCCAAAAAAGGATGGCACAAAGGTGGATCAAAGAGAAACGAACCAATTTGCCAAGAAACGTTGAACGTGGTGAGTTCAAAGATGAGTTCGTTGTCATGATCACTTTGCTCAACTATATCACAGATCAAGCAGAAGCACACAAGTTTAAGCCATGGATGTTCTACATCATGTCTCAACTTGTCAACAACAAAGAACACTACAACTAGCCAGCACTAATCGGCGACACTCTTCATAGCCAGATGATAGGGTTCTTCAAAGCCCATGAATTGCATGACTTCATACCTCGTATATCTTATAGCCTTTCAAGGCAAGTTTAGAGGGTTGAATGTCATTGGAACTCTGGGCGTGCAACAAATTCATGAGCATTTCCCACAATTAGAATTTTCACAGTCGGAACGGCACTTCAAGTGGGTAAATGACCTTTCCCTGATGCATACAGTGCGGAATCTTCTCAACGAGTTACAAATACGGTTTTCAGCAAATGCAAGATTGGCAATGGCGGATTGGGCTGATTGGTTTATCCAATTCCCCACATTCATGTATATGGTTTCTTATGAAGTCTAGCCATGCTACCTCAATATCCATCGGATAAGGTAGTTTTCATGGAGCTTCTATGGCAATTACATGAAGTCCACACCTTTTTGCGTAACAACGCAAGTCAACGGTCAGTTTCTCTTTGGAGTTGGGTATATACAGATGCAAGTCAACAACTGACGCCAAGTTGATGAGCAACGAAATGACGAAGCTTAATCTCAAATTTCTCATTGAAAAGTGTTCACATAACCGTTGGGGTCTCTTGGCAACTCACCTTGGTAACAATTCTTCACATAAACCTACCATGGAGGATTTTTGCTTTAGTTGTGAAGATGAGTTTGAAGTGCGCAAGCGTAATTACAATAGATTTACTCTTCCACAAATCGCTGATTTCTTATCAAAGGATCTAGAAGGTTTATCGGATGATGGAGAAGTCGTACTTCCCACATTTCAGAGAACATATTGACCAACAACCACTTCGACCCATTGATTGGCACGCCAAAGAGAGCAACTCCATTGAGGAAAGGACAAGTCGGGTTGTAAAGAACAACAAGCTATTCCTAGATAACAAGAGGATGCGGAAGGTAGTCACTCCAATTACAGAGCCGCCATTGGTTTCCACCACACTACCTTCCACTTCCAGATGGAAACCGAGAATGAAAATGATGAGCAATCCTCCAGAGAGTACAAAGGGTAGCAGAATGTCAAGACATTTGAAGGAAAAGATAAAGGTTCCTGATGTAAATCAGCAACAACAAGAAATGGGAGCAGTCAAGGATACAGTTGAATCAATGTCAAAGTTGAAGCAGAGCCTCCCATTCTTCCATCACCACCACAGTCATCTCCAATTCACATTGACTTGCAACCTGATTCACCAATTAATGACATCTCCACACCAACTCATTCATCAAGAGTTGATGAAACTAGAACTAATCCTCCCAATGAAGTTAGTCGAGACTCTTTGCCTTCGCTTGAGAACATCCTAGGTAGGAAGAGGAGAAAATCTTCTTACCAATTGGACTTTGCAGAGATTGATAATGTCTACCAAGACTCATCAAAAAAGAAACTCAAGAAGCAAGTTCACGTGGACAAGAATGCTAACAATGAGGTGGTCATTGAAATTGCTACACTGCCAGAGAACAAGAATGCCAACGAGGTGGAGACCAATGACTTCACATTGGTCAAAGCCAACCTTGGTAAAAGTACACGACAAGCTGATGTGAATCTCTTTGAGGTTGCACCAGTTAACTTGAAGGAGAGAGTGATCAAAGATGGTGATGACAAGGCAGCCCTCAAGGCTGAAAATCAATAGTTGCAATAGTACATCTCCAACGTCCTTCACGGTACTTCACATGTCACCGCGTTGCTCCCACAAATGTAGGAATTACCTACGAAACAAAATCAGCTGAGTCAGTTGGTTATTTATGGGAAACACTTGAGAGACTAGGTAGAAGAGTTCGTCACCAAGGGCAAATTCATACTTGCAAAGATGTACCAACTAAGGTACAATGCCCATGATCTTCACTCAGAAATTCAAGAGTCTGAGCAAAGCATAGCGTAAAGGAAACCCAAGGATGAGATAATCATTTCTCACTTGAGGATGGTGTATGATTCAATCACTACGGAAGAAGATAAGCAGAAGCTTTTTACTTGGAGAGAACAACAAATCTTCAAGGTAAAAACATACAAAGCAATCTCTATACAAATGACTGAATGCAAACAATAGGTGGTAAGTGCTCTCAAGTTCGGAAGAACGTTCATGTTACAAGTCCCTTTCCAATATCAACGTGAGGATGGTGAGTACATTGATCTCGACGAAGTGCAAATGGAGTTTCAGGACCTCATCCGTAGTAGTTTCAACAATGAACCTGTTGATTGTAAGTTGGGTCAAACTGCAGCCATGTTAGCAAGATTTGATGAGGCAGCTGAAAACAGAAGGGATTTTCAAAATCAAATTGTGGATGGCGAGGAGATGTTGCAGAGACATCACATCGCTCAGAAGACTATCAGTGCTCCAGGTGATGAGTCAATTAACAACTTCTTGGAGGATATGATTGCTCGAGTTAGCGACCAGTGAACTGCTAGTTGAGGCATGTGGAGTTCTCCAAGGATAAAATTTAGATCAGCAATTAACTTAATGCCTTCTCCAAGATAACTAACTGTCCTCTTTTTATGCATGTCTATCCTTGGAGATATTTATTGTATTGTTGGAGTCTTTCTTTAGTTTTAAATCAGTTAACTGATGTAGTCATTCCAGTTAACTTTTAGTTATCTTTGTTTAGATATAGGAATAAACCTTGTTGATTGGCAAGACTGATTGTTAACACAAGGAGGTTTTAGGGTTTCCTACTCCTTTGTTTGTCTATAAATAAGAGCAATTGTGCTTGTGATAACAAAACGTTGAGCCTTAGTGCCTTCTACTTTGTTATTCAGTATATGTTCATGAACCGTTTTACTATAACAAAATTGTTGAGCCTTAGTACCTTCAAGCTTCACTAGTCAATATTTGTTCCCTTTGTTCAATGTAATTTGGTTAATCGTATATTGTATGTTTGTCCTCTTGATACAATCTGTTGTCCCAAGCATGTAATTATTGTTGGAGTTTGAGGAAATAAATCTTATGCCTACAGTGCTTTGATCCAAAGTCTCAAGATCTTTCAATGATATTGTTTTATTAATCTTTATTTCAGTCTACACCTCAAAAGTACAATGAGTCTTTGAGGGAATTTTGAAAGCGAGTTTATTGTTTCATGTTTTGATTTTATAATCTTTATTTCAGCTTTCATCTTAAAGTACAATGAGTCTTCGAGTGTGTTCTGCAAGTAAGTTTGTTTAAGCTTTGTTTTAACGAAATCATTCCCTGTTTACTTCTAAATTCTCTTGCTCTGAATTTACTCGAGCAGATAGAAGCATCATTAGTTAAGGCCTAGTTGTAGTTGAAGTTACGAACCCAAAGAAAACCTCAGCTGCAACGCAAAGAGTTTTATAACCTTGTGCTCTCAGCTGAGATAAAAAGATAGGAATTTAGTTTACGTTTTCTTTTTACGCATAATCAGCAAAAGAGCGAGCTTCCCCTCCTAATATGAAGAGCAATCTAACTGTGCATAGCTATCCGTTTCCAATACGCACACCAGAGGTGTGAATTGAAACGCCAACACAATTTTAGTTTGCAAGACAAGATGTTGGACATGCAAGAAGCTTTATATTATTGATGGTGGTTTGTGCAGAGTGGAAGAAGTCGATTGAATTAAAGATAGGGGAAAGGAAGAAGGTGACACAAAGTGTAATTGATGACACTTCATAGTCCACTATCAAGCAAAAAAACTTGATTAATATATTTGTACTTTATTTTTATTTTTTAACATCCATAGCAATATCAATCACACAAGATCAAACAATCATGCAACACAAGATTTGCGTGGAATCCCTTTCAGGAAAAAACCACGGTAAAATATTGCTCATATATAACTTCTCTTACAAACTACGAAGGCAACAACCCACCAGAGACACCAATACCCACAACTTAGCACCAACCCAGCAAGAGACACCAATCTCTTCTAATAAGAGGCACCAACCTCCCAATCTCCTCAATTAGGAGGCATCAACCTCCAAATGAATATGATGTGTATTGCTACTTCAATATGCTTAATGAATCTGCCTTAATATCTTCACAAAAATCAGTTATACTTTGGCTCTCAAATCTGCTATATTTATGCTCTTAGATCTCCTACAAATCTGCTATAATCTTCCTCTTGGATCTGCTATGATTTCTTCAAAAAATCTGCCATAAACATATACTTCAAATCTGCTCAAAAACTCCTTCAAATTCACTTATAGATCTGATTTAGATCTGCTCCTCAATCTGCCTGAATAGGAAAGATATTCAATAATTTCTTGCTTTCAAAAAACTCCACAAACTCACTTTTATATCTTCTTAAAGAGGGGCAACTTTATGTAAGGATATGTATTTTCCATGGATGCAACTCTTACCTTTATCCATGCCTTTTCATCTCCAATTTTGGGAGCTCCAATAGGTGTCAGCCCCTATAAATAATCCATTTATTTAATATTTAATTTTACAAGAAAATGGGCACCACTATGAGAGGGTCAGCACTAGGAACCAAATATAATTTAACTTCTTCAATGGGCGATCACATATGAGGAGGGTCAGCAATAATCTCAACGATTTTCCTCCTTTGACACCAGTGACAACAATTTCCAACAGAAAGAGCATCCACAAAATGGAATGATTGATCAAGAGAAGTTATATGCATGCCATGCAACCAACAATAACCTAAAAATTAAAAAACTATTCCAGGCATTTAGTCATCCCTAAAAGCCATGTCAAAAGGCATGATCAAAGAAAAATTTATCGACCAAAATAGAATGCACGACTCCTCTCCATTAAATGCCACATAAGATAAGTCGGCCACAAGAATAGAGAAGGTATTGCAGCAAAATGACTACATTGTTCTTAGCAATAATAGTTGAAAGGATAAATTGGCCTTATCAAGTCAACTTCGACATTTCATGAATGATTATAGCTCTCTAAATCGGCTGGATTTCTTAAGAAATAAGATCAATAGGAATAATTCAAACTCACTACCCCAAAGAGCAAAAAGGGCAATGACAATTTGCAGCTGGATTAAGAGTTTAAAATATATCCTTTATCCAATTATATTACCTAAGGAAACAATAACCATTCATCCAATTAATACCATATGTAACTTGAATAGAAAAAACAACATTTTATTTAATTCTTGTAGCCACCAAATAACAAGGTTTAAACAATTAAAGGTAGACTTCTTCAAGCTAAAATCAAAGTCCTCCTCTAATTAGATTTATAGAATCCTCCTAAGCAAAACAATATGCAATTCTGTAGCAAAATAACACATAGTCCACCAGCAATAGTTACTGAAATAATTCAAATAAAACCATCTTGCGACAAAATATAATCCCATTAAAAATTCTTTTAGCATCACAAAAAATATTTGAAACAACCCATTGACATTTTGTGGCACAACTACAAGACTAATGCCCATTTGAGACTATTTCCTTCACTGAGTTCTCCAAGGGTCATGGCCAAGGGACTCAAGCAACAGGACACTAATCAATCAGTTATGGTTGTCAAGAATATGATGCCTGGCCCTTCACAGGTAAACCTGTTGGATGTTATACACACTCAAGAGAATAGGGGACCCCTCAAGTAGTACAGCCACCTTTGACTGCACAAGAGTTGCCACCACCTAACCCATCAGGAAAGGATGAGGAAGAGGAGTTGAGTGAGTCTGAGGGGCTAATCATTGAGATTGCTAAGCATGATGAGACAAACGCAGTTGGTACAATCCAACAATACATATAGGATCTCCAGTCTATGGTGGTGGTGACGTAGGAGGTTGGAGACATATCCAAATTACTCGACATTGAGCAATCCCCACTGGTGGCAAGAGAAGTCCAACGCACATTGGCATTTGTACAGATAGAGTGTGAAGGGGAATTTACCCTCTAGTTCACTTTCGAAGAAGGCTTGGAGTAGAGACTCTAGCAATGATGCCAGCTTGGTACCTTTCTAGGCCTTCAATAAGGGGAAGGGATGCTAGAGTGATTTCAGCCTTCTTTGGTATAGAAGCTTCTTTCAGAGATATGTTTCAAAAGCTGAAGCGTTAAATCACCTCCATTGACAAGCTTACACAAGAGAAGAATGAGGCGCTTCATATGGTACAAAGAGTACGGATGAGTTGGCTAAGTGCACACGAAAATTCCAAGAACAATTGGCTCAACAAACATAGCTCACTGCCACTAAACGGGCTAGAGTGATGACTGCAAAGGCCTAGCTAGCTGAGAAGGAAAAAGAGATTGAAACAATCAAACATCAATTGATGGAGGTTGCGCAAATCGTCAAGGCAACAAGAGAACACAAAATAGTAGCAGATCACCACTTCAAGTTGCACACCAAGGAGGTCCATAGGCTTCGGCACCTATGCTCCTCAATGTCCACATCCAAGGACATCTTCTCATCCCCCTTCTCAGTAGTTGTAGTTTGAGTTGTTCAACTCCTAAATTTGTTTGTTGTCGTCTGGAAGATGACTTTCTTTTTGAGGGGGCTCATGTACTCAACAAGAAATAAATAAATCAACATGTAATTAGTCCCTGACCATTGGTTGTTAATTGGTAGTTACCAACAGTTGGCATTCTCAACCAACGTCAGCTTACTATATATTTCTTGTTTGTACTTATAGTCGGGGACCGCATGCATATGTATCCTGTGATCATTGCATATTTGATGAATGAATGAATGAATACACGACATATCATTTGAGCATTGTTATCAATAATTGATATATTTTGTTAATTGTTGTTATGTATTTTCGTTTACTCTTTGTTAACCATTCAAATAGCATTACCAAGTAAACAAAGACATTGAAACCTTCCTCTAACACCTCTTGAGAAGCAAGATGACAAAAGCTATGAAGCAACCAAAAACGAAATAAACAGAGCACAAAATAAAAATAAAACATGAAATATTTTTTGTAATGTGGGGTTGCCTATGGACATTGATGCTTTTGCACCACAAGGGCTCCCTAAAATGATCTTATTGTTCAAAATTTTACTATGCTTAATCTAAGGTGAACATTAAAATAGGATTTAACTTGTTTTGTATCGGTTTAATTTTTTATTTCATGTTTACAAGTTGCAAAATGTTATATCCAGATTGAGGGGATAGAATTTGATTATATTTTTTCCCCAATTGCTAAGCTAGCATCTATCAGGTTCCTATTATCAATAGTAGCAACTTGTGATTTGGTGATAAAACAAATGGATGTGAAGACAACACTCCTCCATGGTGACTTGGGCGAGGAAATCTACACCACACAACCAGAGGGAGAAAGGGAAGGAAACTTCAGTTTAAAACCTAAAAAATACTTTGTATGGTCTTCGTGGAACCCTAGTATTGTTCCTTTAACTAATGCATGTCCAACACCATGACAATGAATTTGGCAAATGTATGCCTAATCATAATGGTCTTGTAGTTGTTTATGAATAGGATGAATAGGATGAATGTTTTATTGGAACTATGACCGAGCAAAACTTGAACATACCATCTCATTAAAGAGCATGGCAAGGGGAAAAACAAGGGAATCCATACCATATTTGATGAATTCAGCTTAGAGACCTTCACAACCAATCACTCTTGTTGGTGCACAACTTCAAAATAGCTTTCTTAATAGAAGTAGAGAAGATAGAGGAGGATGGCAAAGCGGTGGGAGCTATGACAATAGGATGGTCAGGAACATTATAGAGGGAACTAGAATAGGAGACCCATGCATTGAGGCTTATGTCAGAAATGGTGGTTTTTTCAAAATAAGATTGTGCCAAAAGGCCATACGTGAGTGGTGGAGATTAGCAAGCAATACGAGCTGTATAGATGCAAGAAACTCTAATTTCTTACATCAAAGAAGATAATTGTACTCCCTATGTAACGTGGGTATGGAAAGAGGGTCATGGGCTAGGGAAAATCAAAGCCTCTAATGAAGGAATTTACAGGTCATCATCAAACCATTGATGCATAGCATAGGATCCATGGGAAAAAGGAATTAGGTGTAATGTATGGTGTAGGGACAAGAGTCAATGGTAGCTTCCCAAAGGGTTTGTCATAAGAATTCAAATATGGATTCAATGGTGGAAAGAGGAAGGGATTAGAACCCAAACATGACAAGGGAAACAGAGCTAGCATAATAAATGGTGTACTCATCATCAAATTGGATTATGCTATGACTAATGTTGTGGGGTGAGGTGAGAGGAGAGGGTGAAGGGAACCAATGTGGAGGGTGGGTGTCAAGATGACATGATCAGCATGGGGAGCTAAGGAGAAACTAGGAAGCCTAAGATGGGGGGATGAGAGACCTATTAGTGAAAACATAGTCCACAACGCTCACACCACCACCATGGGGGAGACAAGTGAATCTAATGAAGTTGGAGAAGTGCAAAAGCCCATTGAGAATGTGAAGGAGTTTACTTAAATGTCTTGTTACCATGGGCCACAATGGGATGGTTATGATCCAACCAACTCCACTTTGTACAAGTCTACATGTATGTAGTTGTTGATAAGGTTAAGATACCTTGCATGGACTAATATATCTCCTGCTACCATTGCATTGTACACTACTTACTATACAAATAAAGAGCAGTTCCTATCTATTCAAATTATGAGCAATTCTGTATGTTTCCATCCTCTGCTATTTTCAGTTAGTCATTGGCATAACAAAAAGCAAGGGATACTCATCTATTGACAACTTTGGTGATGATCATGATTGGTTTGAATCAGCTTGGAACTAAAAAGAGACCCTATGCTGTCATCCATTCAACCTAACATATCAATACTCAGGATTCTTGCTTCATTAGTTTATTTTCACAGGTTAAGGAAAAGCAGTATGTGAAATAACAAAACCAGTCTCTAAACAAGTACATGCGAAATTGCAATGAAATTGGAGTTCAAATATTTTGTGTAATTAGAAAAACAAGGTGCATATATAAGCAATGTCAACATGCACCTGAAACAAAAAACTAAGGATCATTTGTTTTAGAAAAAAGTATCATAATGTCCCATATATTCAACTTTAGCTCTTTCTTACAAATCACAATTAAATTATTAATTGAAAAGTTAAAACATATATAAGAGCTTATGTAAGGTGTAAAGTACATTGGTTTTAAAGATGAAAGAGTACAGTTTCTTATTTTACAGGTTTGGATCTTAACTAAGTTTAAATCAATTCTTCTATTAAGTGATTGAGCCCAAGGAAGCAGAAAATTATACTTAAGGTGCTTTATTTGAAGCAAGATCTGTATTTCATCCCATTTACACAAAACATCTGGCATTGTCCACAGGACCAAAAAGTTTTGTCGATCCAAAATATATTCAACAATATCAACTAACCTTTGATATGCTGCGCAGTTGACTGCAATTATGAATATTTTGATTATTCAGCTTTTCTTGCAATGCAGGTCCCACTCCTGGTAGTTCACTTATAGGGAGATATGCTAAGAATTCATTAACCTGCAAATGCGAAAAGATTAGTGTGTAGTTACCATACCATTATATACCAATTGTTCAGAAAATTTTGCCTTTAAAAGGGAAAAGCATCTAAAAAAACAGAGTTTGCAGCAAAACCATCATTCAAAGAGACGGAATACCACAGAAAAATATGTTTTACTTCCCTAACACATAAAGATCTTTGGTTCAATATAAAAGATAGATTAATTTAATAACTTCAACATAACAACTGCAATTTACAAAACACAAAGTTTGGCACCACTGCTTTCAATGTACTCAAAGGCATAGCCAAGAAGAATAAGATCTTCAGAAATATCTCATAACCGCAACAGTAGAGTCTAGATCCTAAACAATGTTATAAAAGCAAGTATATTACTTATGTCAATATATCCAAAGACAAAACCCAATCAGAAAAGGAAGATAGGATATTCATGATATCACCAAGCAACCAAGCCTTAGCAAGTCAAAAGGATTATGAAAGTATGAATGCTAAGTAGACTCTAGTAAAGCAATATTCTAAGCATGGGAAAATCAAAAAAGGAAATACAGCACATGAGAACTGACTGTCTTTACAGTATCAAGTATTAAGCTGAAAACATATGGTATTAAAATGGTTATGGGAGTCTATCGACAACAGTGAACATGAACTATTGTTATAGCATACTTCCCTAAGAATCAATAGTTTTAGTGCCATGAGGTGCAGAAGTTGATAGTTTTAATTCACCTCCATTTGTATATTTAAATTACTAAATAATGCTAAAAGGAAACATGAATATTACAAAAAGCTCCATAGAAAAAAGCAAAAGGAACCTTCTCAGCAACCATATTATGAGGCAAGAACCAAGACTACAAATGTATAATAAAGGTAAAATAGGAAGTATTTCTTAACTTATGATAATAATGAGTACTAGAAACAAGAAATTATGGAAATGGTTAACTGAGACTGATTTAAGACCAGGATCTCATGAACTGCATATCAAGAAAAGAAACACAAATATGAAACAGCTTTGAACACAAAAATATTTATGAACCCTGGGCAATGAAAATAGCTTAACTTTGTAAGCCAAATTTTGATCTTTGATGATTAGCTCTCATAAACCATAATACGAAATTATCTTCTCATCTTCCATAACAAGGATTTTAAAAAATACAGAAAATACATAGCATAACATGTAAAACAAGTCATAAATGTAAATATTCCAATAGATAAATAATCCATAACTTCAACACAATAAGGTAGACCTTAGCATACAATATGCAAGTTAGGTATTAAGGCAAGTAATGTGTCCATTCAACATTCTCCTCAGAAGACAATTGGTAGAAAGCAACCATAAGCAGACACCTTTAAGAGTTGAAAGCCATAACCACTATTTGAGAATCTTTAGTCCATCCATCCCCAATAGTAACACAATGACAAGGGATGGCATCGATTGTGATCATAGTAGCATGAAGTTTACATGGCATTTCCATGGCAAACAGAAAGCATAAATGTAAATCAATTAGATGGGTTTAAAATGGAGAAAACATGGCAAATTAAAAAATGCTAAAATACTAAAATACTCAGAAATGATAAAAACAGATTCTATAAGCAGAAATCAGTGAGATTTTTTCCTTAAAAATGGGGAATAAGCTGCAAGTTATTCAATAACAAGTGTTTTAAACGCAAGTTATTCTTAGCTTTTTCAAGGTTTGACTGTTCTTGACTGGGCTTTCAAAAAATCCAACATACCATTTTGACCCAGCCTGCCCCAGGTGCCAGGAGCCGATAAAACACAGATAAACATGTTCCTTTCCTGTTATATGCTACTATGATTGTGACCATTAAAGGCACAACACAAGAAATATAACTGTCCAGCCTCATGCCCCTTAGATATGATGCTTGAAAATATTAAACATAGCTACATTTCACAGAAGAATGAATGCAGTTGATAACTTAACAAACACATTAAAGCATCATACTACTGCAACTCATAATTAATATATTTTACCTCCTTAGATCGAATATGAAATTGACCATTTGGCTTAGCTCTCTTTGTAGCCATACGAGATAACAGCAAATTTCCAGCAATCCCCGCACTTGCAGAGCATTTTGTCAGATCAAATATCTCCTGCCTAATAGCTGATGCAATGTGATCAGGATCTTGCAAACCTGTCACATCCAAATATGCCTCATCACAGCTTAATGCCTGCATTGTATTCTCGGTTGTTACAATCTTGTATAGTTCAGTTGTTAAACTCAATCCACAAGGAGTTAGAAGAAAGACATGGCGAAAAGAGTATATACTTGTACTTTGTTGCAGTGCTTGTGAAGAATGTCATAAAAGTGATCGGCAACCTGCAAAATGATAAATTAAAACAAAAAATATTTGATGTGATACAGCACTGCAAACTGCAAAGAAATACTGTTCTTGTCAGAAAGAAAAGTGTTCTTTTGATGTCCAAAGATGACCAAAACTAGGTCAAAGAAACTAAAAAAAGCATTTCTCGGTACAACACAGAAATGCTCAATGTGGAAAGTTCACTTCAGCAGCACCTTGAAATCACAGGCAACATGACCAAAAGTAGGTCAATGAGATGCAAAAACTACAGTTACAAATTTAAAACAGAGAAATACTAAATGTGAAAGTTCCACTTTGCAGGAACCTGAAATTTGAAAAGAATAAAAACTGTTCATAATGTTCTTTGTCCAACGTGTGAAAGAGAAACTGTTAGACAAAATTTTGCCAACAAACCAAATTATCTCATCCAAAAGAAAATGAATGAACTACCTCTTCATATGCACTGAAGTCATACGGAAGAATAACAAGATGAGGACACAAAGCCTTGGCATCCCTAACGAACATTCCTGCCCTAATGCCTATCAGTGCAAAAAAGTCAAATTATGCTCCAGCAAACAGATTTCATGGCCCTATTCCTAAGTCTGAATTAAATAACTAGCACAAAATTATCTAATTCAAATGAAACTGAGCATACCATAGCTACGAGCAGGATAATTTGCAGAAGAAATTTCAGCAGTCCCCTTAGGATTATCTGAATGGCATACTGCTACAGGTTTGTCATTCAGTTCAGGATGTTTTCTGATCACAACAGATACAAAGAAGCAATCCTGGGAACATAATATAGTAAAAAGAGAGGCATTGAGTTTAAACATTAACCAAGTTACATCAAATATCATAAATGGAAGAATGTAAATTTTACATGCTTGAGAATTATATGCAAGAACCAAAACATCAAGAAAACTGAAACTGAAATTGTACATGAACAGTTGTAAATGGTGATTGATCTAACTGACAAGTAACTAGAACAAACAATATAAACCATTTATATAACTTCCAATAAGTATGATAATCATTACCATATCAACATGGATAATGACACGACCATCAGGAACAGAAGTAGAGCTAGAGCTGGCATCTACTCCTGTATATTGACCTTGTATTTCTTCAGAAGATTTTCCTGCAAATCTTTTACGGTATCGATTTCTCCAGGTACCTATGAAATGCAACCTTGAATTCTGCAATCGAGTGCAACAATATCAAGATCACAGAAGTTATACAAAAATCTACAAAAACAATTTTCTTATACATATTTATACTGTATGCTCAGATAATTGAATATTAGTTACTGACTAAACTCAAATTTCCTGTCATTTCAATAAAATCATAAACTAACAACTCAAGAAAAGAGTAGAAGTCACATTTAGCTCAATTATCATAATACTCTGATATATAATATTTAACTCGTTATCATAATACTCTGATACGTAACATTCTACTGAATAGTAACTGTCTAAAAGATCCATCACTCATTCAAATAATCATTGATAAAAAAATAATTTCAAACTCCTTGCATATAATCTCAATGCCCCCACATTACCCTTAATAGAAACCAACAGCAAACAATACCCCTCAATAAACTGAAAAGATCATTTTTAAGATCATAAAACAGATGTAATTGCTAGCTATATATCAATCAATTTGAAACATAAATGGAAATTTTGGAAATCCCACCAATACATATACAAGTGTAATCACTCAAACTTTGACAAAGCATATTCAAGCTCTTGACATCAAATTACACGAAACAGAAGAACTCATGGATCATGATTATCAAAATTAACATCTTTGTTATTTGTCCATGGTCCTCGTGGTAAATGCAACAATGACACAATTAGACCAAATTCCTCATATCCTACACTAAACATCTCAGGCTATGCCAAATATCCTCCAAGTCCCCAATATTAGTGTTGATCAAAGTCACAAGGTTCGAATTCGAATTTCAGTGTGGCAACATTAAAATTCGGATGAAGTTTGGCAAGGAAAAAAATTGAAAAGTAAAAAATTCAGATGAAGTTCGGCAAGGAAAAAATTTGAAAAGTAAAAAATTCGGATTAAATTCGTCTTATGTAAATTTTATTTATTTTAAAATATAAGCAATATATCCATAAAAATAAAAATATATCAATAGTTTAATATATCCACAAAAATTTTAAAAATAATAATATATCCATAGTTTTACTTATTTTTTAATATAAGCAATATATGATATATCAATAGTTTTATTTATTTTTAAATATAAACAATATATTAATAGTTTACTATATCCATAAAAATAAAAATATTTAAACCAAAAGCATATTAATTTTTATCTTATCTTAAAAAATAAAATAAATATTAAAGTTTAGGTTTAGGTTTGTCGAGTAGCATGCTATAAGAATGGGCATGTCGACCGACAAGCATGGACAGACACCGATGCCGGCCTTGCACCACAAACGATATGAGGGTAATAATAAATGGATGGACGCTTGCTCGCCCATAACGTCTCCTCAGGGTTGGGGGGGTGGGGGGGGGGGGGGCGAGAATCATAGTTCCCCGGGATTGGAAAGAGACAAACTTCAATTTGTTTCTACAGAAAAGGCCGCCTGCCCTTTAAAGTTGCCTCCCGCTTATTTTCTGCCAATCTCCGCAGCCTCAGGGATTATGTCAGCCAGAGATGGGTTTATCTTAACTTCAAAGACTAGGACCAAGAGTTGCTCAACAACTCGTCGCATTTTTCCAAACAATAACGTCGTCAGCAAAAAACCTATGTCTTTCGGGAGGGATGCAAAAAAACTTAATAAAAACCCTAAATTTAACGCTTTATCCCTTCACGTTGTGACCGCACGAATTTCTGACGAATTTTAACGAATACCATAGAGTTTTTTCACATTCGTCGAATTTCGAATTTGAAGCCAAAATTTCGGCGAATGATGTGGCACAAGTGTTGATCACATTCAAGGTTTCTCATGGTCATCCATGGAACTTCACCACCAATCTCTTTCCAAGCGCATCATAATAAGTTGATTATCACAATTTTCCATTAACTCTTTGACAGTAGAGGTTAGAATCTGCAGATCTATACACTCAATGTGATTCCCTTGGATGAAGTAATTACCCAAGGGCATAATATTATTTAAAATAGGAACAATATTTGCAAGAGAAGCATGATGTTGGTAATTAGAAGAACTTGGATTAGAGCCTAAATTGAAATTGTGATTATTGACATGAGAGGAACTGTGCAAGCAATAGGATTTATTCTTAAAAGACCACCTTGCACTTTCCTTTTGAAGTAGCATGAGAAGAAGTTGCCAAATTCTCAGCATTCCTACCCTTCATGGAGCTGGTATGGATCAAATAATAGGAACTCTGTAAATTTCATCAATGTGAGCCTTAGAGCTGGAGGGCAAATTGACATCCATGTTGCTCAATTGAGTGGTGCAAAATGGATAGTTATAGCACCACTAGTGGCTATCTATTATACTTCAATGCCTTCATACAGACTGTTAGACAACAGTTGCAACATCTCAATAAGATATAAAGCCTCGGGCCATAAGGAGAAGACATATTTGGCATATAGAAACTTACTAAATTCCAAACTTGCCTTCCAACATTGAGGCAAGCTACCCAGCTAGAGATCATAAACAAACTTAAGAGCCAAAGAGGCATCATGCTTACACCAATAATCATCTCATTGATGCAATAGAAAACAGAATAGAGGCAAAGCTTGAAAAAGGTAGTAGAGCGATCCCAAGCAAAGAAAAGCGACACCAAAGCAACGCATGTGACAAGGGAAACAGCAGCCAAGAGGAGGAAAGTGGGGCAGAAAGGTAAGAAAAAAATCTGAGAAAACTACAAAAGACAAACATGAAGCACAAAAGGGATGAAGGCAGATGTAAAATCAGAAAAGTAAGAAACAGCAAGAAAAATGGGATCAAAACTCCAGTAGGAATGCAAACAAATATGGAGCATAAAACGTTTCTTAGACACCACCTAGTTTGGAGACTCCAAGATGTCCCCGAGACATTCAAGAGACTTCAAGGAGTCTCCCAACTGTCCCAAGAACTTCTAGGTGTTGCAAAAAATAAGTGATAAAATCATGAAAATGGCATTCGCCATGAAGGTTTGTGAGGTTTTCAAGGCCTTAATTTGTGCTTGGTGGTGGGAGCTTTGCCCGTCGACCCCACTCTATATCACAACAAC
Organism: Sequoiadendron giganteum; assembly: GCA_007115665.2. Lineage (NCBI taxonomy): Eukaryota > Viridiplantae > Streptophyta > Pinopsida > Cupressales > Cupressaceae > Sequoiadendron > Sequoiadendron giganteum. The sequence goes on from CM021104.1 coordinate 613,285,972, forward strand.
AAACGCACCAAGGGCACCCCCAATACTCACGAGGGGCGCTACCCCTTGACCCCACTGGAGGCTCTACCCCCAGTCACCTGCAAGGGGCACTACCCCTTGACCCCAAACCTCCACCCACCATTGTTAATGTTCAATGCAATCATTGCCATGTTTATATTGTTTATTAGTTTAAAATTTACTTAGTATGCCAAAGTTTCATTTGCAATCCTTATTCTTATTTCTGATTTGCCCCTAAACCTCTACCCAACATTGTTAATGTTCAATACAATCATTGCCATGTTTTTAATGTTTATTAGCTTAAACTTTACTTAGTATGCCAAAGTTTCATTTGCAATTCTTATACTTATTCCTTACACGTCTTTTCGTAACTAATTTTTCAAGTACTATATATTTTTGTGCCCCCCCCTCCACGCCCCCACCAGTCGCCTCATTGCCCTTGCACCATTGTCCCCAAACTTAGGCCCTTGGTTTCCCCATCACCTCGCTTTGCCATCAGGAAACTCCGTGGAACTATGGTCCGAAGTCAATTAGTCACTAAGAAAGGGGGAAAAAGGAGAAAAGACATCCAACTGTACAAGAGACAACATCCTAGATAGTTTCTTAAAGAGAGCCACTCCCATAAGGAAAGGCCAAAAGACATGGGAATAAATCCACAACATTCCCAACCCTATGAACAAGGATCAAAAGAGGAAACATCCAAAATATAACATCCACTTTCAAGGCAGACCTCAACATGCAGAACAGTTTTTGAAGGATGTTATCAACCTTTTTGGTATCATCAATATTCCAAAAAGTAGAAAAACTGCTATTTCAGAAAAACCATTAACAAGGAGTGGTAGCATTCCTGGATACTAAAATTGGCAAGCAATTCCCTTCAATCATAATATACTAACCATTCAATTGAATCCCCTATCTAAGGCCTCAGGTTATATCTTTAGCTTCGGCACTTGTAATGTCCCCTTCTCAAGCTTGAATTGATTGTGGACAGTTAGCCTATTTTCCAAGTTTTCCTATAGGCTCATTGATGAGTAAGGTAGAACGCCAAAGCTCTTGGAGAGCATAGAATTTATTTTGCAGAGTTGTGGTTCATGGCAGTGAATTCAGATGGTTGTGTTGAGTCTCTTGGTGCTTTCGAAATTGATTTCTAACTTTTCAAAGAAGTACTATTTTTAGAAAGTCACCCAATTGCTTTAGTTCACCGTCCTATGAATTTAGCATGAATCGAGTGAGATTGATAGAAGAAGCCAACCAATGTGCCTTGAGAGATGGAAAAAATTAGCTAGGAGACAACAAAACAGATCTAGAAAAAGATCAACTAAAGAAAGAGTACAATCTAATTAAAGCAAAAGACAACAAAGTAATGAATTGGGATCTAGTAATTCTCATAATGAAAATTACAATTCAAACACTAGAGGAGGGCAAAACACATTTAGAGGAGCTTCAAGAGAGTAAGAGGTAGAAGTTTCACTAGCTACTGATGCAGTGAAAAAGGCCATTGAGCTTATGAGTGTCCACAAGAAGCACAAGATTATGGAAGGAATCATGTTGTTGAAGCCAATGGAGAATAAGAAGCATCATCACGACATGTAGAAGAACATGAAGTAGAGTTTGTAAGGGCCCCTTCCTAAGCTACAACAGTGTTGTTAGGATTAGCTTGTTCCTCAAGTTCCCGTAGGCTAATGTGGTCAATTAAGAGACTCCTCAGTTCATGGAGACCGTGTTGTTCAGCCTTTGGGTAATTTCATGGTGTGGCGATGAGTTCGGGATTACAGGAGTATCTTTTTCACATTCTTCAAAGCTTTTTTGGGGACTTAGTCCAATACTTACTATTTTTAGTAAGCCACCTCCTCAGCACCGACTCGGCAATTTTGTGTTGGTTTGTCCACGGGACATTCAATTATGGCATTTAATGTTTATTTGATGATTTTTTATGGCCTGAGGAATTATTTTAAAATAATGTTAAACTTTAATTTATAAGTTAAATTAATTTTTTTTATTTAAGCAAAAGTGGCAAGCCACTATAATATATTATATTATATTTAAATAGAATATTACAAAACCCGATTCAAAAGAGCATACCGGCGGGAAAGAACCAGGAAGAAAACCTTTGGTTGTAGCTTGATTAGATACAAATTTATACAAAATCAACCCCAATAATAGGGACCTATAGCATGATTTGCAAAAACATTATATGGATCTACCAAAATTGCAGCCCACCGAGATTCTTGAACGATATACGTCATATGTCACATGTTGATTGACCCATACTTAGCAAAAAGTCCTGAAATTTTAAAACATGAACCAAAAAAGACTTTTTAAATACCCCTAATACCCAAATTAAATATTTAACTTGATGTAATTTTAATATTTTAAAAAGTGACTTTATTAAAAGGCATTTTAGGGACATAAGGAAAATTAAAAGTTTAATTTAAGTGAGTTGAAAAGTGGACGCCTTAATGAGGAGACATAAGGGAATTTATCAAATTTAAATAAAGTGCTTATTTCCCCAAGGTGGGCGTAGCTTTTTGGGAGGAGTATAAAGTGCTTTGAAGAGTCATTTTTGGATGATGCTTGAAATTTATTTTGGAGAAAACACACAAGTTGAACCAGCGTTCTTCATTTGCTTTGTAAGGACAAAAACTCTTAGAAAGAACATCCACTTTGATTGTGAGAGATCATTCTTGGTGGATTTTACATGTGATTCCAGTCAAGGATTGTACAGGAGCTTATTTGAATGGGATTTCTTCAGTCTTTTACCCACCATTAAGGGAGTCAAACTCGAGACAAGGGTGAAGGAAAGATAATAAGTTTGGAGTTTGGAAAATACAGTTTTGGACTTCCATAATACTGGTCATACCATTCTAGGACAGGCCGTACCATTTTAGTGTGATTTTCAGACTTGTAAAGGCAGAAAATATCTATTGAAAATTAATTTTAAAGGCTGAGAAGAGGGCGTAGGGTTGCATATTCAAGACTAAGCAGATTTTTAGGAGATTGGTGGAGAGTTCAGTCAAGGGAGGCTGTACTACAGCCAGCAGGGGCGTGGGAGTCCCCAGTGCTGGACACCTAGGGTTTGGAGGTGGAATCATCTCAAAAAGTGGTGCCAAGTCTCCCTTCACATACCTTGCAGACTTCAGAACAGAGATAAGCATCTATTGTGGCCTTGCCATCATTTTTGGAAGCTATATATTGCTGTTGCAGAGGTTTTTATCAGATCTGTTCATAAACAACCATTCTGGGTATGTCTGAAAATTGATTTTTGAATGAAATAGCCATCTGGGTATTTAATTTAAGTTCTGTGTTAATTTGCAACGCAATTTCAGTTAACGGTTATTTCATATAAATTGAAAATATGTGTAAATCACTTTGGGTATCCCTGCAATATTTCTGAGCAATTTATATCAATATTCATTATTAATCTCATACACAAAAAACCCAAGGAAAACTCAGGAAAAAACAAGAAAAAAAATAGGGTGCATACTACAGAGGCCCTCATAATAAAGAGGGTATTGCTGAAATCAGAAACGGAAGAACACAAACTAGCACAAACAAAGAACCTTTTTCATACTATCTGCAAGTCCAAAGGTAAGAGTTGCAAAGAGGTGATTGAGAGTGAGAGCACGAATAACATGATATTAAGTGAGATGGTGGAGAAAATAAATCTAAAAAGAATCACACATCCAATGTAGTACAAGGTATTCTGGCTACAAAAGAAACATCAACTTTTGGTAAAAAAGCAATGTTTAGTTGAATTCTATATAGGAGCATATCAAGATGAAATATTGTGGCATCATGTCTATGGATTCTTGTCAAGTTCTGCTCGGACTAACATGGCATTATGATAAAAGGGTTATTCAGAATAGCAAGAAGAGCACTTACACTGTAATGTCCCCGATTTCTGAGTAATTGCAAATATTGATATTTAGCACTTTTTATTCCCATAAACTAAATAATGGAGTTATAAAGGAATAATAATTAAATTAATTATTTTAAAGTTGTCTATTTTAAATAAATATCAAAATGATAACTTTATTTTAATTAATTCTATTAAAGTCACAAATAAAAATAATAAAATATTGTAAGTCACTTTAATAAAGTCACTCTATTAAATAAAATGTGCTTCTAGAAGCTAGAGGTGGTTACAATTGGATTCTTCTAGAAGACTCGGCTGATCCTTTAAAAGGAAGAATAAGGAAAGCATTTGATCATCCATTATTGACTTAATATTTCAACATGCATTATTGCAAAGGCTTGAATTACAGGTTCAGCTAATTTTCTAAGGATGAAACCTTTGGAAAGGTTTGGAGGATTGGACAAAAACCCAATTCCTTCTGTGGGTATACTTTAGGATTCATATTGGGCTTATTGGTTTCAGTTTGGAGCTTCAAGGAGTATTTGCCACAGAGAGCATTTTGGGAAATTTTGTGAGTCTTCTTTGAAGACAAAATTTCTAGGTTTATTCGATAATTTTCAGCTTCCTAATTAATAGTGGCGCTTTCCATTGAAATAATACCAATCATAGCAAGTGAACGTTCAGAGTTTATTTGAGCTAATGTCAAGTGAAGGCTATTTAAATTGCTACAGTCGTTACAGATATAACAGGTGAATTTTATATAATATTTTCATATTACTAAGCAACATATCATTGATGAAATTGGCCTTGGAATCAACAGTCCTTATAGCTGTTGCAGCTATTTTATTAAAGCCGTGCTTATGAGAAGAGTTGATTTATGTTATCAAGCTATCACAGCTATGATATGATATACTGACTGTGTCAGTTTAAGGGAAGGCTTGTTTTATAATTTTTAGTGAATCCTTGGGACGAGGGGCTATAGCCACTTATTGACTCATTGCAGCCATCTTCACTAACCCGCATCCATTATTGCATATGCTTTCAGGTCGCCATGGAATATTAAATGTCATCACAGGTAATACAAACTGCAGATAAAGACTGGAAATATTAAAAGGAAGTCGTGAAAAGCAAACATTCACTAGCCGGCAATTCTTCCATTTGAAAAAGACAAGACTATGCAGGAATAGCCAGCACCAGCGTAGGAATCTGCCCAATGTGGACATAGGAAAAGTCAACAACCGCCAATAATTGTATTGCCATCGTATTTAAAGCCATAGCAAATTATTCTATGGGTTTCCTCAGCAAATCACAGATAAAAAATTAAAGAGGAAATAGTGAGCATTTAATCTGCCACCAAGTCTTACAAGGAATTGCAGTTATATGGAGGGATGATGTAAATAAAGTCAATTGTGTGGTCAGCAACCTCTTTCCTTAAGGGCCATGAACAACTAGGAGACTAATGTTACCCTTCCACATGGCTGGAGTGAAACATATCATCATTCATAAGGACCGATGGAATATATGAAGAGAATGTAGCTCAGTCACAAGAAGACAAAATACGCCAACTATTGATATATGAAATATACTCTCTCAATTTTTTTTATTTTTTAATGAACATTTACAATATAACCAAGCACCCGTTAAGGTTAGCATATCTCAAAACGTGCATGAAAGAACTCTAACCAAGAATGCGCCCTAAAACCACTTAAGGAGGAGGGGCGGGCATATGGTCAGAGGATCCTTAGGATCTACTAAATCAAATATTACAATGATTACACTAAAAGAGAGAGATTAAACTCGACACCAAGAATGTGCACTCAAGATCCTTTGGCAGACAAGGTGCTAACATATGGTGGAGTACTAATGCTGAAATTGAATGTAACAAGGCAGATAACCAGCCAAAGGAACTTTCCACGCTACCACCAAACAGTGGGGGGAAAAGATTACAATTAAAATGCTTCTTCTGTTGCGGCCGGCATCCACTGAAGAGTGGGAATTCACCACTTGAAAGTGGGTATGAAAAGATATTAGAATTCAATTTATCCTCACTAGCGGTATACCATCTTGGGGTGCTTAATATGAAGTTAAATAAAGAATGCAGCAATGTTAAAATTGAAACAGTATTACTGTTAACAGTTTGTACAAATAGGAAAGCTGCAAATTACTATGTTTTTCACCATTTTTCAAGCACCAAGTCTTACAATGTTTCCATGTTAGAACATAATGAGAAATGAAGAAAGAAGATGGAAACAACAAATGAATTAACTCTGTTTCAGCAAACTGTAATTCTGGAAATGTCAAATCAGCAACTATAGAAAATTAACAAATGCTCATAACTCAATCGAATTACCTCTGAATTGCATGATTCCAAGTGCAATGATCAACTAGAAGATAGGCGCCCCTGCTGAGATGAAGAAATAGCCTCAAAACACCACTATTTATTTATGGCACAACTCCCAATGCAAATTGAAATGTAGGGCCTCCTTGCAAGGGCGATTTTGGTAAATAAAATCATAAACTTCAAATTTAAATCTGCAACTATCCAAGAATGGTCGCCTCTGGTCTAGGAATGGAAAGAGCAAACACCCATAACAAAATAAAAATCACTCTCAAAGTTGTAAATAGAAATGTCCTTCAACCATGAAAGGACCAGCAACACAATTTCTGGAAATAACCTCAATTTCTCCAACACTGAAGCTCAATATGTACTTCTGAATGAAGCACACTCTTAATCCATCATCTAGGGAACCGCAGTTTCAGGCCCGAAGAGTGGAATAGAATTGCTAAGATTTCCCTTAGCCCAATTCTGGATTCAAACCAGCAACATAACTTTGTTTTCCAAAACATAACATAATCAGCTCTCCACAATGCAGCAATATATAAGTTTCAATGGGCAAATTAAACACTTTGAATTCCAAGAAGTTGAATCACTTCAGCTTCCCAAGGGACGCCACCTTCAACCATTCACTTTATTGTGAAATAATAAAACATTATTTCCCTTCCCTTTAGGTGTCCATTTCTATTTGCAACAATAAAGCATTTTAATAAATCATTAAATGCTCAACATGACCCCTTAATGTCCCCTTTTTAAAACAACATGAAGTTATCACTCCTAGGCATGGGGGTACAACTTAAAAACATGAAATTAACTAAGTATAATACTTAGTCCAAGGAGATAACCAAAACCAAAGCCAATACTGAAACTGATGGATTACCACAAATAGCATGATGACCTGAGTTGAACTGCAGATGATGATACTGCCAAGATTAGACTTACTAAAAATAGCCACTGCCAAAAATAGTAAGTTCACTTCAGCTCAACAGAAAGCCAAACTGATCGGCCACATTGAACTGCAAAAGATTGAGTTGCTGTTAGAGTGATACCGCTATAATTATACTTACCAAAAATAGCATATTGCTATAAATAGTAAGTTTGCCAAAACCACATTTGTATGCCAACTGAGCAATATCATGACTTACTATAAACAATAAGTATTCCCTTTTTGCTTAGCCTACGAGTTTCTGGAAATAGGCTAAATCCAATTGTAGAGCGTAGGGCTAAATCGGGGACATTACAATATATAATTGTCATGAGATTACAACTCAGGAGGATATATCAATAACAATCAAAGGAAGTCACAGATCGGCAAGGATAAATGACAAGAGAGGCGATAAAGGGAGAAATAGAAATTTTCATGTATGGCATTCATTTATAATAATACCTTGCCCACGTCAGAATTTAGACAATTATTTTATTCTATTAATATAATTCCATTCTGAAGAAAACCATATTATTCTGCATTAAACATATAGTTCCAGATTTCTGTTAATGGTTATCTCGTCTCTATATCGCATATATTATATGTCGGCAATAATGTAAATGTATGGAACCAAATTATTCTATGAACATTTGCAAACATTAGATTACCTTGCAGAAGTTAAATCGTTTCAGATAGTTTGACACAATAACATTGTCTAACTAGTGTAATCGTTAAAAATCCTGATCAGAGGGGTAAGGGTTATTACATACATCCTCATTAAAGACAAAAACGAATACACATTAAATCCATTGAAGGATAGAGAAGAAGAAGTGAACACTATTTCAAAGGTATGCTCAATTACTGAAAAACATTTTTCAACTGATATAAAAGATGAATAAATGCTTTTTGCAATAGCTCCTAAACCTGCAGAAGTAAAAACAGCAAGCATTGAAGAAGATATTCCATTAGAAGTCCAAAATTTTCTTAGAGAATATGCTGATACTTTGTCACATGAGATGCCAAAAAGATTACCACTTGTTAAAAGCATTAGCCATTGGATGTATTTGATTCCTAAAGCAAGCTTACCAAATAAGACATATACAGAATGACATGTGAAGAATGAGGAGGTGAAAAGACAAGTCCAAGAAATATTAGACAAATGCTTGATCCAATAAAGCTTGAGTCCTCATGTTGTACCCACAATATTAACAAAAAAGAAAGAAAGAGAATGGCATATGCATACAAATTTATAGGCCATAAATAAGATCACAATAAAGCTTCACATTCCCGTACTTCGGATGGATGATTTGATGGATTGTTTGAATGGGGCAAAATGCTTCACAAGCACTGATCTTAAGGGTGGGTATCATCAGAGGATCAAAGAGGGTGATGAATGGAAAACTGCTTTCAACACCACGACAAGTTGTACAAGTCGCTGGCCATGGCATTCAAATTGACAAATACACCCAATACTTTCATGACATTGATGAATGAGGTACTTAAACCTTATCTTGGAAAATTTGTAATTGTTTATCTTGATGACATTATAATTTTTAGCAAGACATAAGAGGAACATTTGAAACTAGCTTTATAGAGGTTAAAAGAGGAGAACTTGTTGATAAACCTGGAAATGTACAACTTTATAAAAAAGAATTGGTGTACGGTGTAACTACATCTTGTTATTTCACAAGAATGGCTCAAGATGGATCCTGAAAAAGGTGAAAACAATCATAGATTGGCCTTCACCAAAGAGTAGATTTGAGGAAAGAAATTTCCATGGCCTCGCATGCTTCAAACAAGAAATTTATCAAAAACTTCATCAGTATATAAGCACCAATCTCAAAAACCATAAAAGAAAATAGGTTAGATTTTTAGTAGAGAGCAGCAGCAAAAAAGACTTTTCAGCTCCTAGAAGATGTAATGTCCCCACTCTAGTCAGTGTCAGTTACAGATGGGTTAGCCTATTACTTGGATCCTCATAGGCTAATATGTTTGGATAGAGGGTCTCAGTGGCAATTGAGGGAGAATGATGTCATTCCTTTTGCTTCAGTTCAGTAGTTGGGTCAGTTCTAGGCCTTTGCAAATCAGTGTTTGGCTCAGTTTGAGGGACTTACTATTTATAGTAAGTCAATCTAGCAGTGTGGCTATTTATAGGCAAGGCATCGAGACACATGGCGGTTTTGTAGTGTTGACCCCAGCTTCTAATGGCACGTCAAAATATTAAGTATCGAGAGAGATATTAATATTTAAGTGGTTAAGTGGTATTTATTTAATTTAATGGAATATTATAAAGTTATAATTTAACTTTATAATAAAGTGAGCCACTTAAATTTTATTAAGTGAGATTAAATACTTTATCTCAATGGTACGCCCAAGTGAATGAAATATTAAATGGGGTACTAAAGTATTTTAATGCATTTTGAATGTATTAAAACCCTCTTATTGGAAATCGTGCCTTTTTGGAGAATATAAAGAAATGAAAGAGCAAGTCGACCTCATTCAATTATGAGCATTTGACATTGAATTTTTTTTGGCTTCATCAAAGGTTTGCCTGAGAGAAGGGTTTCAGCAATCTTCCACCATTGGAAAACGAGAATTCTTCAGTGTTTTGCAATTGTGAAGCTGTGAAACACCAGCTGAATTATTGCTTTTGAGAGGGCTTCATTCAAGAGTTCATTTGTACTTGCAATGGGTTAATTCATCAATTTCTTTGCAGTTTACAATAAGGGTCAACCTAGATTGTGGCACCTTCATTCATAGTTCCAAAGCATTCAATAAGTTGGTCGTACCTTCCTCTTTGCTGGTCGTACTTCATCATTCGGAGGCATGCTTGCTTCTTGTTCGGCGTGTGTACTGGGAGGCTGAAACGCCTTCATTTTGGGTCTTCTATTTGTTCCTCCTTGGACGCCTTGCACATTCAGGCTAATTCATTACATTTCCATCAAGGAGAAACCAAATTTGGAGGTGGGCAGCTATTTTTAGCATTTCTCATGTATTGCCTAGCATGTTCCAAAAGTTTCTTATTTAATTAAGCTAAGGACGTCCGAGTATGTTTGTTGAATAAGATTTACTTGTAGCAATTGCCAGATTCGCAATATAATTACAGTTACTCCATAGTTACTTGTTTCTTCAGTTTTAGTATATTTTTCTTGCCTGGCAACTTCTTTATTATTTGTGTCTAAAATCCATCAAAACAAGAGAAAACGCAAAAACAATACAGTTTTAGCATCAGAGGCAGAGTTAGAACCAGCAGGGTTCTTCACAAAAGAGAAGGTAACAACTCAACATGTATTAACATTACCCAATTTTAACAAAGTATTTCAAGTAGATTGTTATGCAAGTCGAACAGCCATCAGAGGAGTGTTAAGTCAAGAAGGAAGGCCCTTAGCCTATTCCAACAAGAAACTAAATGAAGCCAAAAGAATGTACTCAGTCTATGATCACGAGTTTTATGCTATTATTTAGGAACTTAGAAAGTAGATGCACTACTTGTTACAAAAAGAGTTCATCTTATACAAAAATCATCAAGCACTACAATACATCAGCAGCAAAGGTAAACATAATCAAAGGCATGAAATTGGTTGATTTTTTACGAAGTTATTCATTTTTGTTAAAGCATAGAACTGGTAAGTTTTAATCGAGTGGTGGATGCTTTAAGTAGCATATGTGTATTTATGAATAAATTGAGAGTTGAAGCCATTGGTTTCGATGCAATGAGAGAGTTGTGTGAGAGTATGTAGGTTTCAAAGAAGCATGGGCTGCAAATAATGGTCCAATGGACTAAGACAAAACACCATCGTTGGACTATTTCGCTCAAGAGGGATTATTGTTCAGAAGGAAATGTTTATGCATCCCTCGAGGATCTATGAGAAAAAATTTAATGAAAGAAAAACACAATGGACGTTTGGCTGGTCAATTTGGAGTGGATAAGACATTAGCACAACAAAGAGAGAATTACTACTGGCCTAAGACAGGTAGGGACATGAACCATATGATTTCAGCATTGTTGAATTTGTCAATATGCCAAGGGAAGAAGCCAAAATACCAAACTATACCAACCACTACCAACTCTTGAAGGATCATGTGAAGAGGTGAGTATAGATTTCATACTTGGGCTACAAAGAACACAAAGACATAATGATTCAATCTATATTGTTGTTGATCGTTTCTCCAAAACGACCCATTTCATTCATTGTAAAAAGTCAAATGATGCTTCTCATGTTGCTAATTTGTTCTTTAAGGAGATAGTAAGACTCCATGGTTTACTAAAGAGTATAGACTCGGACAAGGGCACAAAATTTCTGGGTCACTTTTGGCGTTGAGCGTTCCTTTGATGTGGATGATATGGTTTATCTTATGTTGCAGCCATATCGTCAATCTACTCTGCGGAAGAGTGGTGCAGAGAAGCTGAAGCCTCGTTACTATGGTCCATTTCGTGTTGTCAGACGAGTGGGCGAGGTTGCTTATGAGTTGGACTTACCAACAGATAGCAGGGTTCACAACGTCTTTCACGTTTCTCGCCTGAAGAAGGCATTGGGTCAGCATGTGATACCCTCTCCTGTTCTGCCACCCCTTGATGACGAAGGGAAATTGATACTAGTACCTGAGGCCATTCTCGAGATGAGAGAGAGACACCTTCGGAGGCGAGTGATCAGGGAATATCTGATCAAGTGGAGAGATTTGCCAGTTGAGGATGCTACATGGGAGTCCGAGGAGATTTTACAGCATCCAGAGTTGCGATTGCTTGAGGACAAGCAATTTCAGGGAGGGCGGACTGTGATGTCCCCATCCTAGTCAGCGCAGCTGGATATGTGGTTAGCCTATCATCCTGGTCCTCGTAGGCTGACAGATATGTGTGGAGGATCAATTGAGGTAGTTACCCGGTGTTCAGGAGCTTCTTTCTTTCAGTTGATTCCGGTTGGGCCTTCGCAGAATCTTTCAGAGAGGTTTTTCAATTACTTACTATTTATAGTAAGTCAGGCAGGCAGAAGCTGCTATTTTGGGCAGGGCACCTGGTTCAGCTGGTTAGCTCAGAGTCGACCCGGTTCATCAGTTTGATGGTCAGATGGAAAATAATGGAGCATTTAATGATTATTAAATAATTGATATTTTGACTTTATGTTATAAAGTCACTTTATTAATATATTTAAATATTAATGATTTAATGGCATATTATAAAGTATTTTTAATACTTTATAATAAAGTGAAATATTTATTATAATGAATAATTATTTATTTATTAAAGTGGGACGCCATTTATTTAATATTTTCCTAAGTTAAGAAAAGGGCGAATTTAATCATTTATATAAATGATTATTAAAAAGAAGCTTGGGTCGAATTTTTGAAAGGGTATATATTGACTGCCAAGACAAATCGAACTCTTATGTTATGATTATTCAATTTGTCTTCTTTTTGCTCTGAGCATTGAAGTTTGCAAACCTAGGGTTTCAGCAGACGTTTGATTTTGAAGAACGATACCTCTTCAAGATCTGGCATACTGAGACTGTGAAATACCAGTTGAAGCTTGTCGCACTCGGTGACTTCATACAGAGGTTGCAGTTGAGCTTTATTGATCGATTCAGGAAGATTCTATCAGAGGTTATTCATCAGTTATTGGTGGCGCATCATTTGAGATTATTACACAGAGATCTGGCACTTCCTTATTAAATTCGTACCATATTGAATGTTGCTGGGTGGCCGTACTTTCTTGTACCAGCTAGGGCCGTACTTCTTCATATGGAGGATACGCCTTCATCTTTGGTCTTCTGCCTACTGTAGTATGGGCGCCTAAGCATCCTGAAGCTTTGGGCGTGGTATCTGGAGTCTGGAGATTGCCTTTTTACTTGGGCCGTACATTTCTCATCTATTCTCTGGTGGCTGCAAGAAAAATCAGGTTCCATTGAAATAAAGTTGTATTTCCTTCATATGTTCAATTTTATATATTGTATGAGCTCTGGAAACTTAATAAATATATGCGCCTACATCTTCTGAGCATTATCAAAGCATATTTATTGTCTTTTGATTTATTATGAATTTTTAAAGCATTTTTAGAGCAAAATCGCAGCTTCTTGTTTATTGTCAAAAAACCATCAAAAAACAAAAAAAAAAAAATCAGAAAAACCAAAACAAAACACAATTTCTTAGATAGTGACTGTGTTGAGAAACACCAGGTTTCTTACAGTGTAGTCCTTATTGCTTCTCAAATCTAGCTCGCAGAAATACATTGTTATCTATGACATACCTTTATTAAGGAATGTCTAAATTAGGCAAGCAGGGGTGTAGCTGGCAACATCTTAATCTAGATGATGGTTAGTGGTTTCAAGTGCAAAGTCATATAAAAGATAAAAGAATACATTAAAAACGACGTAGCCGAGGTTGTTTGGGAAGGTTGATTGAAGTATGTAGGAGATTTGAAGCTTTTGTAAGGAGATGCCTAGTTCATAGCCCTTTATTAGGTCCATGAACAAGGACAACATCAACTTGTATGTTATAATTTGCATGCTGCAAGATCTTTCACCTGAAACTTCATGTTTGCAAATAATGCAAAAATAATTCAAACTTCAATGTGCCTTATCCACAACTAGTAATTTCAGCAAAAATAACTAAAAAAATTCTACAAATGTTGCACGAAAAATAAATCCAATATCAAGGATGAAATCCATCATCACCACATGCCATAACTGTAGAGAAGAAACTTTCGATTTCGACAAATTTGTTACAAAGGATTCAATTCCATCTTGGTCATGCAACCTCTACAACCTTCAAATGCCCGTGTGACTACAACTCCATAATCATAATGCATTTTATTCTGCCCACAATTATTTTCGTCACTACCAATAACATTTGTGTTTGCCCATGCTTAAATTGTAAATTTTAACCTCTTAAAACCACGACGTTGGAGCTTTCCCACATCCTTTGATAATTTTCCTACTATTTTTGGCTAATGGCTTATTTCCTACCTATTACAACCCGAGACTGTAATCACATTTCTATAAATAAATAAACAGCCCACAATTCAATATTTTAGCAACAAAGCACTACATAACTTTTTAGATGCTCATGACCCTCTAGAAAATTGCATCGCTTTTCAAACACTCATGCCTTGGATGCATGACCTTGTGACCACAAGCCACAATCACAAACTCTACAACTTGCAATGCTTAACATGACCTCCAACAACGTCTACCTTATCTCTTCTCAAACTCCTTCAAAATCCATACACTTCATTCTATCCAACTTTGATACCAATGTTGGTACAAACCAAAGAATTATGTTGAGTGAAAATGGTGTGTTCTAAAGAGAAGAGCAACACATTATATTAACAACCATATGCTAGAAATAGCATATATTTACATAACAAAAATAAACATAGTTTATATATAGAAAAAGGCTACAACAACGTAACAACTAACTAAACTAACTAACAAATGCATAGAGACATTTTATTATAATATTAACCCAATATTCTAATAGTTCTCATTCTAACCTATCAAGGGAGGAATCTAATCAATAAAGAGATCCTACTTGTCTTACTGTCCTTATTATTAACTAAAAGTGTAGTCTCCCAAAAGAAAAACAAAGAAGATTAGAGGATTTGATGATCCTCAACAAGGCTTCTAGATAACAATTGGAGTTTAGAGATATAATTCTTGTCTCTTAATTTTGCATGCATGATGAAAAATATTTGGTGTTCTTCTCTTCCTCATAAAACCATTTGATTATAGATTTCTAGTTCCAATAGATCTCTCTTTTATAAATTTTATTATCAGGATTAGAAGAGACCTCATTTTTTGTTTTAATGATAGAATCCAAATTACTATTATGTAGAAGATGGCATTCAATGTCGAACAATATGTTCTCTGAAGTACCCTTTTCTTTAAATAGGTTTTTGAAATCTTACTAATTCCAATCTTTGATTCTTAGTTTGAGAGATTTCAGCTTCTTACTGAAAATTTATATTCTCATCCCATTAAACATTCTAATTTTTCCAAAAGGAAGAAAGCACTTGGTCAAAATTAGGAAGAGTAACCCATATTGTCTCCAACCTAAAAAGTGGATGTCTAAGCAAGCTATCAAGGCTAATAGTCAAGGAAATAGGTCAATGATCTAGGCTCTCTCAATTAGGACTTCGAAATAACAAATAAATTCATTGTCCAACGGTCCAACCAAGAGGTAGTGGCCAAGAACTGATCTATCCTTATCACTCCTTGCAAAGTTTTGATCCTTTCCCTTTATTCTATCAATCCAAACAAACCAACCTTTGTTAGAACAAATATCCTACAAGGCAACCCGGTTAGATGCACAAGACAACTGAGAGGGGGAGGGGGGTGAATCAATTGTATACTTAAAACATTCAAATCGTCGATATCTCTTCAAACCCTTATCATGCATTAGCAGAATGTAAACATATGAAACAATAATGCAAACACATCCAAACACATAAGAACACCAGATTTACATGGAAAACCCAACAAGGGAAAAACCACGGTGAGGATCAGCTCGCAAATATATGAATTGCAACACCGAATACAATTAGGCTTGTTGCCTAGAAAAAGAAGAAAGGCTCACTGCCAAGAAGAAAGAAGAGAGAAGAAAATTGTTACAAATAAATTCACTATCTCAAGGCAAAAAGAGAATCCCACAACTGAAATGTTATGCCATCCGCAACCTTTGGCTCACTACCTCCAGCAACTTCAAGCACACTGAAAATGTAGACCATTCTGCTCACTACATCAAAGTCATAGGTATTAAGCTCGCTCTAAAATCACCACACTTTATCAAATTTGCATCTTTCGCACACCTTCTACAAATCCAAACACATCTCCAAAAATTTACCTTATATATTATCCACAACCTAAACAATCTCAATAGTCGGCCTTAATGAAATGTATGCACCTAAAACGTCCAACACCAAAATAGGTCGACACCAAACACCTCCACGATGGAAAGAAGTGAAGGACAACCACACCAAGGGTTAACTAGCACCCAAACCCACATCACCACACTACACAATAGATCCACAATCCATGAGGTACCTCCACAAATAGCACTAGCACGCTAGGTCGGCCAAACCTGATCTAACACTACAATTGACCACATACATGCTTCTCCAGGTCACACGGACCACACAACACTTCACAGCATCCACACAACATTTTAGAATATTCCAGCATCATCAAAATATTCTGCACCCTACCACAACCAATTGAAACAAAGAATAGCATCATTTTGTGCAACCAAACATACTAGCACAGAACACTACTACCCAACCTTGTGGAACACCTCAACACCTAAAACCTCAAGGGAAGGAGGTTACAGACAATATAAGCACGTTCCCAAATCTACAAGAAAAGAAACATTACTGTTGAGAAATGTGGAGCAATCTCATTTCTCCCAGACAACCTTCTATACAGATAGACAAACTGTCAAACACAACTTTCAATGTCATACGATCCAAAACCTAGAACTTTGAATATAGAACCTTTCAACATATATGATCATCATTTCCAAACTATACAAGCATATCTTCAACCATGAAGAAATGCAAAGCACAACACTGAACACACCTCTATCACACCACACACTCTTTTATTCGAATTTTCTATCAAGGATGAGGCTGCTCTGAAGATGCGTTGCTACTAGTAATGGCTCGACTTTTGCAAGGAGACCTTCCCGACACAACCATTGAAACCCGGTGAGCTTCACCCATTACAAGGATCCCATTTGGTATACACATGAGATCACACGGCTAGAGACGCATAGATAAGGCGTAGCAAAGAGAAGCAAGCCTCTATCAGGAGTCCCGACGAAGTCAATGCCCAACGAAGAAGGAAGAACACGCGGCAAAACTACCTTCAGTGTGAATGTTATACAAGGAAATCCGATTCCCTTCCCAACTTCATGCATTGAATGAAGCTCGAGAATGCACGCTGACGAGAGGGCTCTCAAGATGCCAGTGTTGCATTGTTGCCACAAGCCCACGTATTCTAAGGTGATGATGACAAACTCAGGGAATCGCAATCAAGAGTTTCGGTTTCCTTTTAAATGCCAGATCTTCAATCTACGATCCAAATACAATGACTCTAATGCCACAATTGTTCATTGAGATTCCAAAGCACGGAACTCTTGCTCAACACTTCTATTGTTCAAAGGAAGTGATGCTCAACATTCGACAATTGCCCAGGTGCAAGAGAGAGTAAAGATATTACTGGAGTGAGTTCGACAATATTAAATTCGCTAACGACTTTCTCCAGATAGCCTTCGATTCTTTTACACAATCTCAAGCTTGAAGATTATCAACGGACTTTCTCCAAGATTGGTTTCCCGAAATTCCTAGGACAGGCTCTAATTGATTGGACTGCTAAAACAAATCTGATCAATTTCCCTGAAACCCGCTCTGATACCATGTTAATTTTACATAATCAGATATATCAAAACAGAAAGCACTCAGAAAATGCAGCACATGAGACAATGAACACCACAAGATACCCTGGGAAAACCCTCCAACCTGAGGGAGAAAAACCCAACCAATATATCTCTTATATATTGATAAAGTAAGAGCAGAAATCTGCTAATAACTCAAGCACAACACAATGCTGATTTGATACAACAGATGATAGCACCTCTCTTAGATGCAAAATACAAATGAATATGTTTCTCCTTGAGCTTGGCCTACTGCTACAAAATGAAGATCTGCTGCTACAGAGATGATGATCTGCTACTATAGAAATGATGATATGCTGCTCCAAATTGAAGGTCTGCCGCTCAAGTGCGAACTCCTCTAGGAATGCGAATTATGCTAAATGAACTTCATGATAAAATGAATGAATAATAACTTGTACATATACACAACTATGCACCTCTTCAAGAAGGAAGTCGGCTCCCTTTAGAAAGGACGTATTTCTTCATAATGAAGGTCGGCCCCCTTTAGAAAAACATGCCTCTTAATAAAATGACGACTTTCACAAAGTCGGCTATATAAATAATTAAATATTATTTATTATTAATCATATAAATAAGGCATCATAATTGAGGGGCCTCCTCAATATTAAATAGATCGATTTAAGATAAATTAAAATAGCCAAGGGCTATATTTGAATTTATCTTCACAATACATGGCTGGAAGTGATTCGTCCAAACGTTGAACATCAACACAATTGCAGCTTGTCAGGCAACGCATTCGTTGGGTCTACCCACATTGGAATCCAAGGTCTCCTTTTCTTTTTTTAGAACACCTAAAGGCCATGGCTTTACCTAAACCCTCCAATTCCAAGTCAATTCTTCTTGAGGATCTATGAGGTGGCCAATGTTCTCTTGATCCTTACCTTTAAAAGAATACTTAGGGTTGGGCTTATTATATCCTTAATCATTGTATCCAAAAACCACTTTCTAGCTTGTGTGCATCAACAAGTTTCTCCAAATCTCCTTTGAATTTGTAGGCCTTTAGCAAATCGTTTTGGCCCTCTAATCAACTTTCTTTAAATTATGTGTCCTTAACTATCTCTATCACCTCCTATGAAGACTTTCCCAAATTAGTTGATCATTTCCTAGTATTATCAAGATTTTGATTCCTAACCATGTTCTTTTTGTGTTTAATAAAACCATCCGTATTTTTCTCAAAATCTTCTTGAATCTTTTGTTTCTAGATTTCCTTTTGAAGATTTGGGTATTCCCTAATGAAATGTCCATATTCATGACAACCCCTACATCTAAATAGGAGGCTTTCATAATCTAGAGCTTGGATCCATTCCATATTATCATTCTTCCATATAAACCTCTTCGGGAGAGGAACAAAAGATGGAACTCCACACAACTCACAGCATAAACAAAAAGAACCTTACAATGAAAAGGTCTAAAGATATCAATTGCTAACCCCAAAGACCTGGTTATTATTTCACAAACACACTAGGCCCAAAACTCCTAAGAGAGAGTGTACAAAGTATCAAAACAGGAGCCACCATAGCCATCTCCTCAAAGCATTCAAAACCCACATGCAAATGTTTTATGAAAAGTACAGCATTGCAAAAAACATATGGCCCTTTACCAAAGACCATATCTCTACCAGCTTCATTACTAAACATAGCAATAAAATACCCTCTAGCACATGCATTTTATACATAATCTCCATTTTTTCTCCAATTCTTTCAATCCCATTGACGCAAGTCTTCAACAAAAAACAACATGCCTAGGAATTTGAGAACTACGCTTCTGCCATGCACAGTAGAAAGATTTTTTCAAAATTATTGGACAACAATATTAACAATTGGAGTGTCCTCCAAAGCCAGCATGCAATGATTCAAATTGTTTCTAGGTTGACCGATCTTGCACTTTCCCCTAAACGCAGACAATGTATTGATTTCCTTATCCTAGGTTGAGGATCCATGTCTACTAAGCACATATTTGAAAAACAAGAGGGGATAGATCCTCCCTCCCTCTCCCAAGGTCCATTGAGGATTACCCCAAAGAAAGGGAGGAACCAAAACCAATAGCTCCAAATAAAGAAGGCAAAACTCAAAAAATCACCAAATCCTAATAGAGCTCACTCCTTGTTCCTTACAAATTTGTTTAAATTTAAAATATAAATTTGTAGATTTATATTATTAAAGTTTAATTGTGAATGTCTGTATTTTTTATCAGTTGATGAATCTGTTCTAAAAAGAATTTGCTAAACTCAAGCACAAATATGAACCTTGTGACATATCCTTTCAATCTCCACAACATTGGTATCGTGGGTTTTATTTTTTTGCTTTTGCCTATTGGAAAAAGGTCTCTCAACCTTGCATTCCCAATGTTTGTATTCCTTAATTGTTTTCATTAAATTGTATTCATTTATTATGTTGTCCTCACATGAGGAGTGGGGCATCCGAATTTGAGGTGCCACTCTTAGCCATGTGTTGACCATCTTGGAATGTGTGTAAGAGGTTGTAATAGCATCTAAACGTCAATATGACATTGTAAGGTGGTAGTTACTTATGACACGTAAGGGCATAATTATAGGAGTGTTATGTTGGAATCTTGATTGGCATTATGACAGTCTTATGGTGCATGTCATAGAGCATCTATGAATACATAATAAAGCCAAATTTGGGTGCCTAATTTTGGGTGGTCAAAAATGACAATGTCTAAGGAATATGCCAAAAATAACTTGCAAGACCAAGACCAAGGGAGGCATTGGAAATTTGTGCCATACGATTTGGGTGCCATACATCTTTTTGGGATCATATATGGTTTTCCAAGTCCATTTGATGGTTTCTAGTTTGTGCTTCATCTATTTATTGGTACTTGTAGATGGATTTCGGTATGGTTATTTTGCAAGTATTGTTATGCTGATGAAATTACTCCAAACTTGCATGTTGGTGATGCTACTATAAAGGGATAGCCTGGATATTGTATTGTAACCGTTGTTAGCAAATAATAGAATTCACCTTACTTTTTAACTATGGGTTTTTCATCCAAAAGGGTTTTCCCCACAGAAACTATCTTATAGTATACTGTTTTGTGCATTCTTTTTTGTAACTGCAAAGATTTAATTTATTTGCACATACCTATCATATTCGGTAAGTGTTGGAAGTGTTTTCCACACCTATACTTCCTTTTGTTGTTGTTTGTAATGTGCCTTACCCGGTTTGGTCTAAAATTCATTTGTTGATTAGGGTAAGGGTTTCTTCTTTCCAAATGAATGTTCTTTTTAATGAAGTAATCTTGGTTTGAAATCTGCATTCACCATATTAACAACATTTTCACATACATATTAGCATTAATATCTAGATATCCAAAATATAAGTGTAATTCATAAATGCAATTTTAATAAGCAAGAGGAGTGCTTTGTATAGATCTTGCCCTAAAGCCTTTGTGTTGGGCACGAGAGGTTGCCTCTCACAATCCTCCTTTCCCAACGGCTTAGTCCCTGCATATCCCCATACAAGATAGTACCTCAAAGACACTTGCCCTATTAGGACAAGGTGAAGTCCTACGATCCAAGGGCCTACGACCTACCACCCCTATAATAGTGTAGTTTCCTACGATGGGACCCCCACCTCTCTATGTCTAACCCGTTCCTTGGCCTACGAACATGAGAGGGGGGTTTTTAGGCTATCCACTTGGACTCTACTTCACCTGCCTAAGAGGGTACCAATCACGGAGAAAACAATCTTTACACAATCAGATATATTTGCATTCATCCAAGATCTATTTCATGTCTATAATCAAATATATTTTCATGTATCAATGATTCTTTAAGTTCATTATTTCCTAGAATGATTCTCATTATGATAAGATTAAAGAAAGCATTATATCAATAATCAAATTAGCAATATCTATTTCTTATATTCAAAAAATGCTAAATATTATTGCTAAGTGAGTACATCACCTAATCAGCTATGTCTTCCCATGTCTCCTTATTCCTTAATCGTCTTCCTTCAACCTTACATTTAATCATAGGATGAGGACAATTCATAAGAATACATAATCTACTTATGTTTATATTAAAGAGTCATCATTAATTATAAGTATCGTTATTGCATAATCATGAATATATATATATATAATTATTTCTTATTCATATCAATTAGTATTCATATATATGTTTATTCGTATATTATTCATTGTTCAATTATATTAGTATTGATTATTGATTATTCATATATATGTTTATTCATTTATTATTACTTATTCAATTATTATTCTCTCCTTATATTAGTATTTATATATTCTTTATTCATTTCATATTTATTCATTATAAAATTTATCCACATTCATGCACATATACCTGTATGCTCATTAAATAATATATACATATTTAATGGCTCTATATTCCAATGCATAACAATCATTGTTGCTGCAGTTCTGAATTGCAGATTGTATTTCTCAATGTTTTTCTCTCTTCCTTATTTTCCTTCCTTCTATTTATACCATTCAAGGTAGGTGTCTCATGGGGGGAATGTATTGTTTGGTGAAAGAGGTGACTTTTCATAAAATATACCTCTTTGTTAGATTTAATTGCTGCCTTTAAAGGCTTATTATCACAATAATATCTATCTTTGAAAATAATATATTATTATTATTAATTATGATATTTCAGATTATATACTTATTTTATTATATTATTTTGATGTTTTATTGAACATATTAAAGTATAATAATAAAACTAATTTGCTAATATCCTATTATTATTTTATTCTAATGTATTAAAAATCTTTGATG
The DNA here is from genome assembly GCA_007115665.2 of Sequoiadendron giganteum. Classification (NCBI taxonomy): domain Eukaryota; kingdom Viridiplantae; phylum Streptophyta; class Pinopsida; order Cupressales; family Cupressaceae; genus Sequoiadendron; species Sequoiadendron giganteum. The sequence goes on from CM021104.1 coordinate 613,308,286, forward strand.
TGTAATGATCATAATATTTATTTATTATTATTATTGTTGAGATTAAGTTATTTAATACTAGAATGTAATAATTTGCCTATATATTATTATTATATTTGTTATTTCATATTTATATATTTTCATATTGATATATTACACATTTATTTTATATATAATATTAATATTGTTATTTATTTTATATATTCTAATAATGATATTTAAATTGCTAATGTTTGTATTTCAATATTATATTTGATGATTACAATTGTAATACTATCTTGTGATAATTATAATTAATAATTTCTCTCTTTTTATATATTTTGTTATTTATTTGCATTTTCTTATGCAAATTGCATTTAAATGTTTGAGGTCATTTGTTTATTTATTTATGTTTGTGTTGCTATTTTGGGGACATGACATTGTTTGCCAAATTTTTCCTAGATGGTCTAAGGGTCCACCTAAGAGCTACATGAAATGGAGATCTTAGTAGGGTAAACAAAAGGAGGCTTGTAGCTTTTAATTTATGCTCTCCCAAGTTTCTAAGACAAGAATTGCAACAGGCAAGGGGATGTGTTTCCCAATCAATTTTTTGGGAGGCCATTTTTTAGGGGACGACTATAAAAAATAGGGAATTTTTTAAAATATAAGTAAATTTCAAATATTCATATCATAACATTGATAAGGCACTAATCAGACATTATAGAATATTAATACAAAACATTAAACTTGAATTGACAAAATTTAATTGCTTTCATTGTCAATGTGCATAAATATTATATAAATATTACAACAAATTGCCCAAAGGCTGCAAGTTTCAACTGCAAAAAGACAAAAATATAGAAAATATTTAGTTTTATGTAAGCAATATCTAGTAACACTGCATCAAAATCAGAGTCTAAATCTAGGTTACTACCTCTATCATGGGTTTCCTCATCCAACACACTACCAACCAATCCCTCATATGCCTTTTCCTCATGAACCTATATAGCATCTTTAGGACCAACATCCCAAAATGCAGCTAGAGTCCGACGGTACTCAAGTTTGTCGATCATGTAGGCACAAGGTACTATGCATAGCCACCAACTTCTTTGATCATCTTAAGGTAAGGCTGTTCCTCTAGACTAACTAATGAAGCTATTTGTGGATCAATTCCTCTTTGGAGCAGAGGAACTAGCAATCTATGAAAGAAAGCAAGTGGCAAATATCCTCAACTTTGGTGCGTCCTCGCCACACCACATCCACCATCCAAAAGGGTTGGCATGAGTTAATGCAGCTATTTATGTCCTCGCCTCTAGTTTGCTAGAGGTTGGAATACAGATATTGACAAAGCACTAGCCACTACGAGTGAGGCACACTAGACTCTTCATCAATATAAATTTTCCAAGGGGCATTCATGAGCCTTATTTCACCTCTTCATCATGCGATGGAGGCACTCTCTAAGGTCTAGCTACATACCATTTGGGATGTAAAACACAAATTGTCGTATGAAGCGAGGTGTTCACAATGGTCCACTGTTGTGTCACAATCAACCTAATATGCTCCTCATAAAATCTCAAAGTAGGATCCCTACTATGAATGAATTGCTTCATCTTCCCAAGCATACTATCAAATGTCTCATAAAATCTCTCCAAACCTAGAAGAGTCTATATCAACATATCTTATGGCTTACACAACATGGAAGATGGAGCAAACATATTTGCAAGTGCAAACAAGTTACAAAAATTAAATTTCAAAAAGGATTAAAACTCAAATGACAGAGCGAATGCTAATACAAAGAACAAAAACAATTTTCAAGTTATAAACATTAATAATTAATTATTTAAAAAATTAATAATAAAATCAACAATTTCATACCTCAATGTGGACCACCAATCATCATCAAGAATTTTTTGTTTCATTATTTTTCCTTATACCATGTTTGTCCCCAGCCATGTATCCTACTATGAATTAACCACCACTAATTGTAGAGCCTCCTAAACCTAGAGCATCATCTCTAACAAAATGAAATTGTTGGCATATCTAATATCCACAAGCTTGAGGAATTCCTTCCTCAAAAAAGTGTTGAACAAACCAAATGAGGCCCCATGGTTGCTAATAGACATTTTTATGTCTCTAGCTTCTACCACAACTACCTTCACCCAATCCATCTTCCCAATGTCTTTCAATGTGTTATTCAACACACCGACACAATATGGATAACACAACAAAATGGTATGCAGTTGCTCAAAGCATGGTTCACAAGCCCAGCAAGTTCTCGCCAACTTCACGAGCTCTCGCAATTTCAAAACCCAAGCAAATTACTCGTGGGTAAAAAGTCATCAAAAACTTGCCCCTCAAAGCCCTTGGGGGCGCTACCCCTCAATCCCGTTGGAGGTGTTGCCCCCAAACCCCCATCAAACTCATTTGATTCATTTTGTAGCTATATTTTGGATTAAATTTATCTTTTTTCAAAAAAATTAGTGTAATTTAAGGTGTCGAGTTTTGTCGAGTTCTCTCCGAGCTGATTTCTTTTGGCTTGCCGAGTACTCTTTGAGTCCGAGTTTGTGAACTATGGCTCAAATAGATAGCATGACCTTGCATCCAAGAAGGTTTATGAAAATAGCCTCATGATGGTCTATTTATAGATTGTATGGATGATTAATCAACCATTGGTCTCTTTTTTTCCAATTTTGTGTTTTTTTTTTTTTTTAATCAAGTTTGAAGTGTCTGGGTTGTAGGGGACAACTAACCATCCCTGAAATGGTCAAGGAATGTCCCCTAGCCATCCTAGGATGGCTAATGCCCCCTTTTGGGATTTCCCGAAATATTGCCCTAGAATCACAAGTTTCAATGCAGTTAGGGTTATAACTTACCAAATAAATGCTTTAAGTAAGATAAATCTTGGTTTAGGTCCTACAATCATATTAGATAATATTGGAAATATAATTCATATGATCAAACATATATAATAAATTCCTTATCTATTTAAACTATGCAAACATAAATAACTATTTCAAGACTATATAAACTACCAATATCCATAATGCATAGTGGAAGTTTAATCATAATAGGACTTGGATGAGAAGCATGATAAGTCCTCTTGAAGCTATCCATCTAAGCACAAAGGTGCGTGGCGTCCAGACTAAGACAACCCACCCCTTGGCCCCAAGTGGCAAGAACGTCCAAACTAAGACAATTCCACCCTTGACGTAGCCTACTTAGTGGATACACTTGTATCTGTTATCTCTATCCATGTTGCCTCGTCCATCTCTCTTATGATTGAAACTCCTTAAATCCATCCTAGCTATCAATCATAGTTTGGCTTGATAGGAAAGCCTTGAAAAGGATGCCTATAAACTACTCAACCCATTTAAGCCCAAGAGAGCATAGCATCCAGACTAAGACAACCCACCCCTTGGCCCCAACCAACAAGAATGTCCAAACTAAGACAATTCCACCCTTGGAGCGGCCTACTTAGCATGGGAGAGCCTGTAAATTGCATCTCCCTAACTTGCTTCCTTCAACCTTATGTTTGATTGATAAAAGACATACATACATACATACATGTTTGATTGATAAAAGACATATATACATACATACATACATACATACATACATATATATATATATATATAATCTATTATCCATATTCGTATTAAATACCATAATTACATATAAGGCTCAATAATTGCTGCAAGCATCATTATTGCATAATTGTGTATATATAAATATTTTATATAAATATACATATATATAATTATTTCTAATTGATTTCAGTTTACAACAATTACCTTTGCATGAAAATATATATGTATAGATATATATATTATTTATATATATATAGATATAGATATATATATATAAAATTAAAATTAAACTTACTTCCCAAATATATATATGATAATAACATTTCAATCCAATAGACATATTCCTTTCTTCCATTCTGCTGTCTTTATTCAGATTTCCCACTGATTTTCCTCTTTTATATTATTGAGAGCCTGCTGTCTTCCTGAGTGCAAATATTTATTTTTTTTCTGATCTTTTTCTCCGATTATATCCACTGCTGCTTCACGTTTTATTTTTCACTGATATTCCTTAAAATCCCCCCTTCAAAGTCACCTTTCACTCTCCTTTTATACGTTCTTGAAGGGAGATGTCTATTACAAATAATAGTGTCCTTTCACAAAATTCATTATATCTCCTTAATCACACCTTTTCACTATCATGTGATTAACACCTTTTGTCTTGTATTTGGGCATTGACTTCATAAGATAATATTTATTTCTTTTAACTTTGATTCCTTCCTAATGCTTCATAATATAAATCGCAGCCTTTTAAGTATAATCACTGCTTTAATGTTTCTTTATGAGATCGCTGTATACCATCTTCTTAATGTATTTAATCACTGCTTGTTAATAATCATGATCGCAGCATTATTAATTGTTCCCTTTATATATATAAATGGCCCGCACAGGTAGCCAAGTTGACTTGAGTCTTGGGTTTGCTCCCCGAGGCCTCGGGTTCGACTCGGGGGCCCGGACTCACCCAATGCATGTGGCTAAGGGGCTGCTGTGCGCATCCCTAGGGACTAGTCTCACCCCAGCTCGCCCACTACTCCATCGAGGGGGTCGCAGGGACACCTTGAGTTATATATATATATATAATTCTATGTTACATTTTTTATACTCATCTATTTATAAATTGAATTTATTGTAAATATATTTATTTTTTTATCAGTTTTATATATGTTAAAATATTTATAGCATTATATTATAATTATAATAATATTTAAATTGTTAATATTTATATTTATACTTCTAATATATATTATTATTTATTTTATTTATTTATTTGCATTTCAATGCTTGGGTTTTTAGTGTTGCAATTTCGGGGGCATGACACCCCTACCATACCCTTCTATTTATTGTACATCAACAAAACCTTTCAAAAAAAAATTAAAATCAGGGACAAGGTCAAAATTTGCAATGGACACATCCCAAAGGATCACAACTTTTAATATTACAATACATATTGTTGTGACCTTTTCACACACCACCACATTCAAAATGGGTACCCCCTGATTTTTGCTCCATTCAGGTCTTTTGGCTTTGGTTTTGCGTCTCTCTCTCTCTCTGATCTTTTTGTCCTTCCAGGGATGTACCTATCTTTTGACCTAGGTTGAAATTTTGGCTAAGTCTGTGAAATTAGGGTTTTCATTCTTCAGGCTTGTTTAGTGTCAAATTGAGTTGGCAAATTGTAATCTAAGAAGGGCATTGCAATCGAGAGACTTCAAGCAGGAACCCACTATATTTTCATTGCGTTATGACAACTTACTATATTTAGTAAGTACTCAATTTGAGGTCTTTTCCTTGGAATTTTGGAATTCCGACTGCATCACCACATTCAAGATACTTCAAGGTACTCGCACACAAAATTTGAACAAATTTGGACAACATTCTATTTTTAGCAGTTTTGGCTTTAGAAGCAGTTTTCGAGGTTTGCATGTGTGATTTCTCAATGCATGTCAGGATTTTCTTTTTGGGTTTCTCGATAGCTTCGCAATGATGTGACATGCAAGTCAAAATGATGACTTGCTATTTTTAGCGGGTGCTCGCATGTGGACCAGTTTTCTGGGTTTTTCTAGGGTTTTTGAGATCTCTCAGGCAGTATGGCATGCAAATGCATCCAACAGTTGGTTGATCACTTTTTCAGGCACTTACTATTTTTAGCGGGTTCACTCCAGGCAGTCCCAGCATTTAAGTTTCACGAATTGAACAGCATGCAACAAAAACGGAGTCAAACGGAGGTCATTTGAGGCACATGCAAGTCAAATTAGGGTTTCCTACTTTTATGCCTAAAATGGGGGGTAAAACTCGAGAAAATATCAAACGGATGTATCCCATCACGATCGACATCCTTCAAGCAGTCTATTGGTGAAATTTGAGCGCAATCTGAGTACTTACTATTTTTAGTAAGTCATTTCAGGGCTAAAAATAGCACGTCAATGCGAGAGTCAAGGGTGAACGGGTCAAACAAGTCATCAGAAGCACGTGGATCAAATTTCAAGTCAAGAGGAGCTGCAAAAGCCAGGGAATCAAGGGTTTACTAAAAATAGCAGGTCAACATGAGAGGTAGGTATGAACAGGTCAGTTAACCCATGAGGATCATATGGAGCAAGTTTCAAGTCGACAGGAGTAGCAAGGGTCCGAAAATCATGGACTTACTAAAAATAGAAAGCTAGGGCGAACTAGTTACAAAATTGACTAAGAGTTCAGACATGATCAAGGCAATCAAAATGGAAGCATCACCCCCTAAATGCGCCCCAGCTGAGAAGTGAGTTGAAAGAAATTTGCTAAGGCGTTGAAAATGGCTTCAATGCCCCTCAAATGCGCTCATCTAAAAGGGAGTTGATAAGAATATTCTAAGTCCTTGAAAACAAAAGCTACCCCTTCCAAATGCGCCCTTGAAGATGAAGACTTGAAAAGTTTCTCAAGGCAAGTGAAATGAAAGCATACCCCTTCATATGCGCCCATCAACATGAAACAACATCAAAAATTTCCTAAGGCATGCAGAAATGAAAGCATACCCCATCATATGCGCTCAAGGGAGAGGATGCCTTGAGAAGTTTCCAAGTATGATGAAAAAGAGAGGGTAAGGGATGAAATGTGCCCTCAAACAAAAGCTCACCCTAGTGGATGCGCCCTCAAAGTGGAGTACAAGGTATCAAATGCACTCAAGGGAGATAAGGCATGAAAAAAGTTTCTATGTCTTAAAACGTGATTGCCACCTCCTTCAAATGCGCCCATGAGAAGCAAGACACTAGAAAATTCTAAGGCATGGAAACTTGATGAAGACCCCCTTGAATGCGCCCTTAGCAAGTTGAGTGGGTTGAAAACACCTAAGTCACAAGATGAAAGCTAGACCTCCAAACGCGCCCTCAAGAGAGATAAAGGTTGTGAGAGTTGGCTAAGGCATCAAAATGGGAGCTCATACCTTGAAATGCGCCAAAGGTGGTGGAAGTGTTAGGAAAAGTGCTAAGGCAATGAAAATAAAAGTAGGCACCCTCATATGCGCCCACCTTGTGATAGAGGCTAGAAAAATTTGCTAAGGCGTTGAAACTTGAAGCTCCACCTAGCAAATGCACCCAACAAGGATTATAAGTTGAAGTAATTTTCTAAGTGTGGTAAATTGAAAGCTCACCCCTTGAAATGTGCCCAAGCAGAAGTGGAGATGAAAAAAGTCTCTAAGTAAAAGAAAACGAAAGTGCAGGGGCTCAAATGCGCCCAAGCTTATGTGATGACATTAAAATTATTCTAAGGCGTGGGAGATGATAGCACACCCATCCAAATGTGCCCTCAAAGATAAAGTGGCTAGAGACTTGGAAAATTTTCTAAGTCAAGAAAATAAAAGCTCAAGACCCCATATGCGCCCATCATGAAGAGGTTAAGTGGGAAATATTCTAAGGCATTGCAAAATAAGAGTATGACCCTTCATAAGTGCCCACCTTGAAGGAGAAGACTATGAAAGTTTCCAAGGCATGGAAACTTGAAGAGGACCCTATAAAATGCGCCCACCATGGATAAGATTAAAAAAAAATTCTAAGGCACGGAAATGAAAGTGAAGAGGGTCAAATGCGCCCTTGAAGTGAGGATATCAAGAAATTTCTAAGTGAAGTAAAGCTTCACTAGATAAAATGCGCCCTCAAGGATGAATGAGTTTGGAAAAGAAGTTCTAAGGCGTGGAAATAAAACTCAAGGTGATGAAATATTTTCAAAGGGGTAAGATGAACGTTAATGAATATTTTCAATGGGTCAAGTCGAAAAATTAAATCCCCCCCCTTTAAAGTGCGCTCGTAGATAAACGAAGTTAGGAATTATTTTCCTAGGGGAATTTTTTTTTTTTTTCAAGGGGAAATATTTTATGGAATTGCCTTGATTATTTTCTAAGAGGAAATGAATTTCGAAGTTGGATTTGGCTTGTGATTTTAATCAATGGGATGAAATGTGTTGAAACAGATTAAAATTTTCTAAGGCAAATGTCATGGAAATGAAATTTTAAAAGTTGGATTCAACTAAACATTGCGAGAAATCGAAGTGGAACTTTCAAAATAAATCAAAGTGATTCCCTTACGAACAACTTAATTAACGAAGCATTAACTGGCAGTTAGGAGGGAAAATTCGAATTTTGCATGGGAAGGAATCTCCAATTAAGGAAAATTCTATGACGGTTGGCTAACAACTCGCCCATCACTTCGCTAGAATTGGAAATTTCTAAGTAGTGGGAGTGAAGATTTAATGAAGTTGCTAAAATAGACTCCTGCACAAATTGGAAAGATTCTCTAGCACGATTATTTAAGCAACGAAGTTTCTTACTTCTTCTCACCATTTGCATGTGCGAATTTCTGTTGTGTGAGAAGAAATTTCTTGAAGTTGCTGAAGTAGGAAAAATTTCCTGAGAAGTGAAGAGGTTGCTGAAGTGAGTGAAAAGAAAATTCTTGGAGGGGTTGTTGAAGTTTTGCTAGTGAGAATTTGCTGAGTGTTGAGAATCGAAGTGCTGGGCGCTGAGAGTTGAAGTGCTAAAGTAGTATTTTCTAAAGTGCTGAAGTATCAAGCTGGTGCGAGTTTTTTCTAAGTGTCGGAAGCCACATTGTTAAAAGTGTCAAGCTCAAGAATCTAAAAGTTTGAGGTTTGGAATTAGAAATTTTTATACTAAAGACTCTTATTTTCGAACTTAACTCCATATTGTGGCCATCTCGAGGTGATTTTTATTTTCTAAGTCTGAAATCTAACATCTACATTTTATTTTGCAGGATGGCTGAAGCAAGAAGAGGAGATGCTGCAGGAACAAGCAAGGCTGCAAATAAGGCTGCAAATGCTGAAGCAAGCAAGGCAAGTGCGTCCCGGCAGGCAATGATAAAGAAACTAGGCAAGCCATTCCTACCTGAATCAAAGTTCACTTCGAAGTTGATAGGGTTGAATGATACCAACCTCAGTTCGTTTAATCTGGGGGCACTCAGAGGAAGAATGTATGGGTTGGGAGGCCATCCTCCATCAATCACTGCGCACTAGATAATGAAGAGTGGGATTTATGCAGCTCTTGGTTTTCCACCAGCAATTCAATGTCCGAAGTTAATCATGGAGTGCGCAAATTGTTACAAGCCGGAACGAAGGACTATTGTTTCTTCGGATGGCAAGTTATTTGCCAACTTCACGCCTGATGCCACTAGAGAGGCATTTGGGATTCCCACTTCTGAGAGGATGGTGTACAAAACAAACGATAGAGATAACAAAATGTACGCCTCCACCTTTGAGAGATGTGCTGGTATTATAAATTCAGTTTGGATGCAGAAGTCCAGACCTCCTCACACCAAGCTTCCTAAACAGATTCTTTCAGATGACGTGAAGCAGGAATACCGTGATCTCATAATTTTGCTTAGTCGGGTGAATGGAAGTCCTCAAGCATTCATCTTCGAGCCTTGGATGTTTTATTACATCAGGATTGCGATGGAAGGGAAAGAGTGTGTTGATTGGGCGAGAATGATAAGCAACATATAGATGAGCAGTTCAAGAGCCTAAGAAGAATGAAGACATTCTACAAGAGCTCGTACGTTGTATACATGATGGCTCGAATGACCAAGTACAAAGGGATTACCTACAAGGAGCCAATCGGGTGTGGCCCTAAACAGTTCAAAATCTACGAGGCTTGTCCACAGTTGCACTTGACTAGCACCTCCAACTACAAACGGGTGAATGATGCCTTCACCATGCACATTGCGAGGACTCTTCAGCGGAGAACTTAGCAGAGGATATTGAAGGAGGCACAGGAATTGATTGAAGAATAGGGATATTGGCTCATCCAATTTCCGAAGTTTACATATATTAGGCTGCAGGGGTTCACCTAATATCCATACAGATTACCGAGATACCCCACCGACAGAATGGTGATGTTGGAGGTATCTAGGTAGCTCATTGCGTATGATAAAATTCAAAAGAAGAAGAAAAAGGGAGGATTGGACTTCCCTATCATCATGGGAAATTCAAGTGAAATTTGCCCTTCCTTGCAGGCAACCAGAGAAGCTAAGGACGAGTTGCAGTTCTTTCACCTTACATACCACACCGGCAGGCAGGATTTTGATCCTTATAACAATATCAGAATAATACAAGCTGTGGAATATAGGCACAAGGCTCACATCGAGGACTTCTGGGCTAATGCAATTGATGATGCTGAAGTAAGGAGGAGAATGTTCACCAGGCCACCCTTGAAGTTAATTAGAGAATGTGAGGTCATTCCAGTTTCGGATCAAGTGGACGAAGACGTCAATGTCATACAGCCTGACTATGAGTCAGTAAGGAACACACTGGTCCCACCACCAAATTGGTCTGAGACGAAAATCACCGACGTGGACACGTTATGCATACCAGTGTTGACATTCACGAGGAGCTAGGTCAAGAGGCATGTGATTCGGCTCAAAAGTAAGGTGATTACTCTCACTTATAATCTCATGGGTGATCAAAGGCCGCCATCAGCAAAGAAAAGAAAGCAGATTGCCCAAGTTGTTGAGCTACGGAGAGAAGTACCGGTTCAGCCAATGCCTCAGAGGGTAGAGCAAGCATCGCCCGCACGATCACAGACTCGGTCTTCGAGTATGAGGGAGCTTCCACTACTTGGAAGCCAGAAAAGTAAATCTAAGGAAGAGCGAGAGTTTGAGGAGATAAACCAACCACCACTCAAGGAGTCGGACAGCTTTACTGTCAACGCACCCAGGAGGGAAAGCCAGCAAGAAGAAGAGGAGGAAAGGGCCACAGATTATCGTTTCCAACATATGATTGACACGGCACTAGAAGAAGAAAATACTACGGGGCAGGAGACTCGAGGTTCGAGGGAAGATTTCCAGCAGATGGAGGTTGATGAGCCTCAACAAAGTGTTGTGCGCAAGGAGGAAGCAACAAAAGAGCAGCCCCTCATTGTTTGCAATCCACGACAGGCAGTGCCAAATTGGCTTACGAAGAGAATGAGAAAGGATCTGGAGGATGATACTGATCCAGCGATCAAGATGGAGGAATTCCTCACTAGGATCAGTGCACTGCTAGAGAAGAAGAGAGCGAGGAAGTTCTCAAAGATTTCAACAGATAAGTCAAGCTCTCGCACGCTTCAGGTAGTTCTTCTGAGGGAAGAGTGTGATCGAGATGAGGAGAGGTAAGAGAACTATGTGATTACTACTGTTGAGTTGGGTCGCCCCACGGGAGCCCAAATAATTGAGGAGTGTGATAACTCCTACCAGGCTTTGAAGGACATATTGCTCCGTACAGAAGGAAAGTACAAAATATTGAAGAAGGAGCATAGAACATTGATCAGATATGTGCAAAACCTTGCACGTCCGTGTGGGTAGGAGAATTTGGCAGTTGATCTCCCAACTAAGCTTCCTTGAGAATTAGTTAGCAACTTGGAGGATTTGAGGAGAATGGCGTTGGAAGCAGATAAATGGATAGGTGGCATTCGTGTGGAGGCAGAAAAGTTCATTGATGATCTTGCCTACTCTTTCCAACAATCCTCCAGCATTTTATCTCGAATGGAAAATATTGACCAAGCTTGGAGTGGAGCACACATATATCAAGATAAAACTATCCCACGCTTGGCTGCTTTAATTCAAGTACCCATGCAAGCGCTGGTTGAAGGAGGAGTAATCCAAGATGGTGACAGATATGATTTCCCAGGTTGCTACTCATCAACGTTCACTGGCCGAGGCTTCTATGATGCAGCGCAGACGGAATCGATTAAGGTTAGAAAGGCCATGGGAAACCTACAGGAAGGAGTCCTCAACACACATGAAGCCTTGTTTGCTAAAAGGCTAACTCCGAAGGAGGTGATTGCAGATGGCCTGAGAGGCAGTTCGGAACCCTTCTTCTCTGATGTAAGATCTTTCACGCAGGTGGATTTTGAAAACATATCCACTTTCTCCAACATTATATAGAGTACTCAAGATGCCTTGGAGGCATGGAGAAAATCTTGCATCTGACAGGCGCAGGCAGTCACAGTGCTTGAATTCCAGCTCACCCACGTTCCACCTATTTCAGTTCAAGAGGTTGAAGTTGTGTTGGCCAGATTCGTTGAATTTGCAGTCAGGGAGAAGAACAGTGGGAACGCGTTTCTGGACGAGAATCTTCTTGATGATGGTGGGCATTAATTGCTTATAGTGGTTCCTACAGAGTAGTGGACAATCTCTTGTACATTTATTACCCCAATCCTTTTTGTGGCGGTTTTTAGGGCAGAACCTTGACTAGGGCATATGTGGCTCAATCTGAGCCCTCCATTGTAATTGAATATGAGTCGTTTGTTGGACTGAGCCAACTATAAAAGGGGCATCCCCCCTCATTTGTAATTCATTAGAATTAGATCAGAAAATCAGAGATTAGAATAGAGGAGAGAATAACATAAGGAGTTAGCATAGATTGTTATGCATAGATTGAAGAGGAAAGAAAGTTTTCCATTTGAAGGCTTTGTAAGAAGTTGTTGTGAACACTCTCATAATACAAAGAGTTATTATTGCTTGATGGTTCTATCTTTTGTTGTGGGTAGCTAGCGAGGCTTCTTCGTCTTTCCAATTCACATAAAATCGCAAAATAGCTTAAAGTAAAGTAGATTTTATTTCATGCAAATACTTGGTAATTGTGGAATGTGGTGTTTGGTTTGAGCAAGCTATATTTATCCATACCACTAGTGGGCTCACTAACGGTGGGTTTGCCTTGCGTGGTCGACTGGAACACTTTGAACTTAACTTCAATTACGGTTCATATGTTGGTATGCGTTGTTGTGATGGTATCTGCATGTCGAGTCGTGGTTTGAATATCTCTTGTTAACTCTTTGAAGATTGCACCGGCCCTGTGGAAGTTGTCCGAAGTGAGGCAAAGCAAAACTTGGTTTTAAGATTGCAATAATTGGTCTCCGCCTCCCGCGTTTAGAGTAGACAGTAGAATCTCTCATCCCTATCCTTTTAATTTCAGTATTTTCCCGGTTAGCTTAGGAAACCTAAGCATCATCGATAAATCTTTCGTGTCTTGCAACTTCTTCTCTTTGATCGAACAATTGTGTAAGTCCCCTTGGAATAACCAGCAAATCACATCAAGCCAATTGAGACTATCCGTTACATAAGGAACCTTGGAGTTGAATGTATGATCTTTCTAGCAATCTTAGCATGCAGAATACTTTGTTCAAGAGAGGATAGAGTAACCATTGGGAAACTTTATTTTGTGTTGGTGCGGTCATAAAACACCCGTCAACACGTATGATCTTATAAAATTTATGGTTCTTTCACAAATTTTGTTTATTATATGTATGTTATATATTATTTGAACTTACTTCTTAATTTTAGATTTTATGTTTATCTTTAAGTTTTTTATATGTTTTATGTACAGACATACCCAAAATGTACCCAACCCAAAAGAAAAATCCAAACCTAAATGAGTACCTTAGTTGTCAAGTGATAATTATTTATTGAAAGACTATATGATGCAAATTTTTTTAGTCAATAAGCATAAAATAGAAGGAAAGTTGTGCCTCAGGGCATTAGTAAAACTAATTCGCAACAATGATGAAACAGAATCTCACGTATCAAAACATCATAACACTACAATAATTGTACAGCAAAAGTCTATATCTAACTTCTATTTGTTAACTGGCTAACTAGTGAACAAAGTTTTTGCCTGGATTCCTAGGATCATCAACTTGTAAACAAGTCACTTTCATAGCAATGATAATTAAAATCTCAAGGAAAATCACATATTTTTTGCTAAGAAAAACAGAATTTGTCAAGGATGAAGTAGAAAAAATAGAGTGGAAAATGTAAAACAAAATATAATTAGAAATACAAATAATCACACCTTGAAATAATTTTCAACAAAATTAGCATCCTCTAGGGTTGAATGTGATCTGTATTTGGTTCTTGAGACTCGTGATTCCGTTGCTTCTATCGGATTACTAATATCCTCAGTGTTTTCTGACCTGAAAATGTCATATTCTGATAATTCATTTTCACTGCATGCATCTCCATGATTAGAAATTTCATATTCTTTTGAGTTCAACAAACAAGGAATCTGGGATTCATGGTTTAATATTTGGATGTTTTCTTCATTAAAATTTGCTCTCTTGGCAAGTATATTTTGTGCACTAGTCAAAAGAGTATGGCTTTCTTGCAATATTTCTGCTTGTGAATCGCTGTAACAATTATTTTTCCTTTCAGTTGGTTCTCCATTCAAAGATGACTCTTGACCGCTGCATGTGGAAACCACCTTGATTTCAGTCCCCATGTTGCTTTCAGTAAGAGAATTAGGTTTGACAGAAAAAAATGTAGACAGCCTTTGCTGTTGTGGACATTCATTTGCAAGGCATTCAAGCTGGTACGGTCCCACTGGAAAAACAAAGCATACAGTTTAGATAACAATCCAAGCTTGTGCAACTCTTTCCAAATCAGCTTGCTACCAAATGCAACATAAATATTTAGAATGAAACCATTATTTATTTTCCAATATATAATTATCAAAAGGAAAACGATATCATTTGTGGCCTCAAATGAACAACTCAAAAAGCACAATAAGTTAAATTCAATTTCAATAAGTTTCTTGCTGAATTGCAATAGGAGTAAAAGATAATTTTGGAGTGTGTGTTTTACTTCATATATCATGTTGTTTAGAATGCAGAATTTCTAGAATGAAACCCAATTTTAACTGAGATAGAAATTACAATCTGCAAATGCGCTGTAGTTAAAAATCACAATTTCAGCAAAATCTCAGCAGAAAAGACACACAGGACCTCTGTCAAGGCCCGTTACTTAGAAAGATACAATGTTAGGTCTCCAATCACTTCTCTGTACTAAACATTCTTAAATACAAACAAAATTAAGGTACATTTTTTCCTCAGTCAATGCTAATGGGTTATTTATTTGCCTTCTGTTTTATGAACATTAAATGTTCAAACCATAGAAGCAAATAGCTTCCTCAGGATTTCTCAACATACCAAAAGACATAAGATATTTTCGATTTCTTGGGATATTATTGGGAAAAAACAGGAAAACATCAGGAACCTAAAAAATGCAGTAAAAATCAAAACAAAAGAGAAACAATCGATATTTTTTACATTTAAAGCCATCCTAATTGCATAGTGAGTGAAAGAGTGAAAATAAACAAGAGTGTGCACCATGAATTTTAAAATATGGATTTTCCTCACAAATTTTGGGATCACTGATTACATATAATTGAAATGTAAATCTCTTTAACAATGTTAATAAACAACTCTGCCAGAATGATAAAAAACCCTTCATGCAATAAAGCACAACTAAAGTAAACATGGTCTATTAACCATACCATTTTCAATAACTATCAACTCCAAGACACTAATCTATACACAAAATGGTAACTACAATTGATAACAGCAGTTTCCCTAACCTCTTCAAATACCGCTTAAGCTTACAGCCAGTGGCAATGATTATGCCTCGCATTTCAAGACAGCAATTTCTTGTCTTAACAAAATTTCATATTAATTATTTTGATCAGCAATATTTCCTATAATGTTGAAACAGTATTGATGCTTATATTAATTGATCACAGTACTAATAACGATGGTACTGAACACCATACTGATCAACAATGATACAGATCACATTAATGACAGAATACTGCTGATCAGTAACCGTAAGAAAATTACTAATAACAGAAGGACAATTATGTCAAAAGACAATAATGATGATAACAATCTCAAACAGTACAACAATATTAATAGATGATATGTAACAACGAAAATTCCCAAACAATTTCCTCAATAAAGACAATAATACAACAATGTTTACAAACAAAGTAAAATTACAGTGAGAAAACTGAAAGAGAAATTACAATACAATAACAAGAATAGAATGATCACAGAAACCTTTTGTATGCCAACTGTTCACATGCCCTTATGGGTCCTAATGAAATGGAAAAGCTGATGAGAGTTGTTGAGTGATGCATATTATAGACATCATTAGCAAGTGGCATTTCTTGTTAGGTAGCATCTTTACGTCAAGTTTGATGTCTTGTCGGGAAGCATATTGTAGAAGCCCATGATTGTGATGCAAATAGATTATCACTTCATCCACAAAGGTATGTAACTGCCAAACATCATCCAGGTGAGTTGACCATTTGATATTTCAGGAACTGCAAGAAACACTGGCATGAGCTGTGATGTCAAATGTTCCACAAAAGCCAAGAAATTCAATGATGCCAGATGTGAGCAAATTTTAAGGTACAAAGTCAAAAGATGTAAAAAAAATTTAGGTTATTCACAAAACCTACAAATAAAGACCAGGAAACCTCAGTATCAATCCCTAGATTCTTTGTTTTCACAAAAAAATTTCCCTTTCTTGAAAATCAATAGTCCCTATTGCGTGGATGGCCAAAGGTGAATATTATACATGGAGCTGCAAAAAGTGTACCACTTTTCCTGATCTGCAAATTGCCCCTTCTTCAAAACTTGGAATAACTGAAGAGTGCCATGTCAAATGTGAGTCAAGGCAGTGACAATGATTTCATCCTTCTCTATAGGACTTAATGTGTTGGATCGAAATCTATTAGATATTGGTCTCCAAACGGCCTGAGCAAAGCTGCAGTGTGCCTTGCGAAGTTAAAGAAGAAGGTTGGATGCATGCCCAAGTATGAAGTAAGCTCTACGATGAATTCATTCTCACCAATAGTGCAAAGTATAGCATATGGATCATAACACAATGGTTTGAGTTTGTGGAGGAACTGCTCCTTCTCTAAATCTAGACAAACTTTGTCATCAATCAAAAGTGTGGGGACTAAGGGAAATTATTATGGTCCTTGTACTTCTGTTGTTGGCATGTTAAATTCTGTTGAACTTGGTAATGCACATGTCAAGTGTATATGCCATGCCCCCGGAAATGCGACAATAAAGATAACCAATACATTTTTAAAATTATTAAAAATCCATACGACTATTTCGATATCCTTATAATTATGATTGTCATGAGACAATATTATAATTATATTATCGATATTAAAATAACGAATGCTATAATCAGTCTGATATTAATGGATATTAAAATATATATATATATATATATATATATATATATAATTGATATAAATCTCAATCATGAAATTACAAATAAATGATTATGGTTATGATCATTATAATATTTTAATATATAAATATTAATATAATATCGTAATTACTAAAATGCTAAATAATATGATCATATGTCGATCAATGTAAAAGTTTGCAACGATCATTTGCTAAGGGTTGAATAATTAAAATACATGAAAAATATTACAATGCCATAACCAATGAATAACGGTAGATGATAAATATTTCATCATTGGGTATTTCGTGAAGAGCCCGATATCATTCTTTAGTCAGCGGACTATTCCTATAAGTCGTCATTCACCTTGTCTCACCCAGAGTATTAAGATTCAAGAGTAATCAAAGGCAACACCTAACATGGGTGGTCACGCTAATGAAATCAACGCAAACAACAAGTATAATCGTTATTAATATACAAACTCCTTGTTGTCGAGAACTATCGGGAGATATCAAAGCATTTGCAGGGACTGACGATACTTGATGAAATCAACGACCTTGTTAATGTGTGGAGAGCACATCCTATCAAGTTTCTCTTATAGCATGGCGAATATTCTCCAATAATTATTATCGGGATCACATATCAAACACTGATCGCTCCAATCTGAGAGGCAGAACGACATCCCGTGGAGGTTACCCAACGATACGCAGAAGACGGTAAAGAAATGGCATTCATGAAAGATCATTATTAATGGAATAGAATGCATAAAGGATTGGTAAAGGAATCAAAATTATTAAAGACGATATTAATATGTATTAACTACCTTTTAAGAGATAATTGCAAACAATTAAAGGAAGAACAAGGGATGCCTCAAACGAAGGGACATAACCACAGAAGAGACATGTCTGATTAAAAAGACATAACCATCCACACTCATATATAAGGGACGAGCCAATTAATGGGAGGATCATCGACGATAGAGAAGTACATCATCGTTGAAGGTATCATTGCTAGTGAGGAATAGGTAAGCACTGCGAATAAGGAAATCACTGTAAAGATAACCGTTGGCTGAGAAATAGTCATTGCTGAATATAAAGAACAGATGGATCTGCAATCGACAGAAGATAAAGGCCACGGATCAAGACAAATATCTCGGAGGAGGAAACACCACTTCCACTACAGGTAAGTCATCGTTGACAAAAGAAACTAATAATCTGGGCTATATTAGAATAACTCTATGAACTATCAAATGTATTAAAATCAAGAATATATTAATTTTGGAAACCTCCTATATCAATTAGATTAATATACGAATTTTGGATGTTATCCTTAGACGCAATAATATTCCTTGCAACAATTATTGTGTCTCCACAAACGATTATGGTTTTTACCTTGAGAGATAGACCTCGACCGAAAACTCTGTCGTAATGCTTGATGAGGATAGGGAGTGTGTGGAAGGGAAAGGCGGGTAAATCCACCCAATGTTGGATGGAGCCCAAGACAGGTAACCAATCCTTGAGGGTGTCCAACTCGAGATGGTGCACGCGCCCTTGGCACAGTAAATCTACCATCCCACAAGGCTAGGGAGAGAAATAAGGCAAAGATCTATTTCGATCAAGAGTAATAAGTCATATCAAATTATGTTAGTTATGCACTAGTTGATAATAATGTATTTCATTTATCTTATTCCCTCAATCTTTCATTGCTCTTTATCAAACAATCTTTAAAAATCAAAATTTTAAATCTATGCATTTTATGTCTCTAATATGGGGACATTACAGTATAGAACACATTTTTCCCTTCTATCGAATTCCTTTGCTTGTGCACAGTTTTCAAAACCATGGAAGTATGCAATAGAATGTTGAGGGATCCAAAAGCTATTAACCCACGACATGTCTTCACTGAACTATGCCTGGTTGAGCTGTGGATAGCCCTATTGTAGGCATGTTGAACATATGGCACATCATCATCCCATGCAAAGAATGAGCATTGTTTTACAAATGCAGCAATTGAAACAGTCATACAAATTTAACATTTCAATTTTCCCATCAGTCTGAGGATCAAAAGTTTTGTTCTATCCCTACAAAGCTTGCCAGAGATGACTAACAATCTTTGGATCCAAATTGAACTCAATGGAATCAAGAACTCTGAATGTACCCAAACATTCTAGAAGAAAATTCTAGGAGTGTCAAGCATGTTGATTTTCTATTTGTATACTACTGTAATTGGCATCTTTTAAAAACAATCAACAACAATGAACACAAAATTGTGTTAATGATTGGTTTTTCTAAAGCTCGATAAAAACTCTATTTTGAACAATTTCAATGGACTGAAGAGAACTTAAAGAGGTATGTACAAGCACAAACTATAGCTTGATGATTTGGCTATGCTACTTCTACTTTGCAAAGAATATTTACATGTATGCCAGCTTCTACTTCAGGGGCACATGCAGCAAAGGCTAGCAGGAAATGCAAGTTGACAAGTGATGCTCCTAACCCAATAGCTGAATTATTCAATGTGCAGGTGAACGATGATGCAGATGATGCCATAAGCAAATTCTTCTTTGCCAATGACATTCACTTCCATGTGGCTTGATCTCCTTATTATAAGGAGGCGATGGTGATGGTAGCAAGGGCGGGACCATCATATGTGCCACCAATGGAGACAAAATTGAGGACCACAATCTCGGATAAGAATTATTCCAAGATAAATGTGTTAATGGAGAAAATGAAGGAATGTTGGGTGGCAAGTGGATGCAATATAGTCATGGATTGGTGGACAGACATTAGGCATCGTCCACTCATCAATATCATGGTTACATGTTCGAAGGGCCCATATTCTCTTAAGGCAATTGATTGTTCAGGGCCTTGCAAGGATGCTAATTTTCAGTTTTAGATCCTCAAGGATGCTATTGAGGAGGTTGGGCCAAAGTGTGGTCCAACTAGTGACAAATGTGGCCCATGTGTGCAAAGGTGCAGATAAACTAATTGAGGCAGGTGGACTTCTTGTTGTGTGCATGCCATGAATAACGCACTCAAAGACATAGGAAAGATTGATGGATCAAATCAGTGGTCAATGATGCTAGAGATGTGCAGATGTTTATTCACAACCACCACACTTCAAATGCACTCTTCGGGACCTTCTCTAAGAATAAATCTTATTTCATTCTCTCGGAGAGAATGCTTGAGTTGCAAGACGCATTGCAACTAATGGTTATGACAAAAGAATGGAATCGGTGGCCCAAGTCCAAGACAAAGCAAGGGAAGAGAGTGAAGGATGTACTGAAGAGTGACAATTTTGGGGGTGATGCAAAATACTGCAATATCCCACCCTAATTTTCTATGCAAAAAAATTTCAAGTTCATCTCTCTGTGTGAGCAGGCATTTCATCAAACAGTTGTCATCCTGTCATATTGAACTTGTTCCTAATTTATTTCCAACAGACTATTAATATTTAATGCAGTTTATATACTGAATATGCAAAGGAAGCGTATCCAGATTTAAACCAACTCAAAAAGATTGGGTAAATGTAAGCAAGAGTGATATTGAATATTTAACAAATTGCAGATACTATTAATCAACTCAAAAAATTACACAGTTTGAGAAATCATAGTACTCATAGATGTCAATACTACAAATGCTGACCTTAAACATTATTTTTTGAAACACTCCATAACCACCAGCACTTCATTTCCTATGTTCGACCCCCAAAACTGAAGCAAATGACTCTTTCATGTACTGAAGCCCAGATAATAGTACGGCAATATAAGGTACCTTCATTAAAAATTATGAAGGAATCGATATCTCCCTTTTTGACTGTGTTGACCTCTAAATCATCCTCCTAGTGAGCATTCAGGAGTACGGTGCTATTACCAAGGGTGGCGGCTCATATTTGAAGGCTATGAATGGATAAAAGGTAACTGCAGTGGTTGTATTTGACTATGATGAGCCTCTCCCTTATCGTGATTTCTCAAGGCACCATAATAACCTGCTTTGCATGTTTTAATGTCTAATTTGGGGTCCAAACAGATATGAATTAAACCTCCTACTTATTTCAAACACCCCAACTCCTCCATATTTTATGCACTCCCGTGTATAGCAGCTCCAAAACCATCAAGCACAATGGCAACTAGAATAAAGATAATCGGCTCAAAAAATATAAATATTGTTTCCTTCTTAGCTGCAACTCTTGCATGGGACCCGTAAAGCTCACTTCTATATAGACGAGTTGGCAATTAAATATCAATCCTTAGACAATAAATATTTAATTGCCTCCCTCAATAAGGATGAAGTTTCGCACGACTTCCCCTTACAAGAGTCTCACCATTCAATAGGAGTTCCACGACTTCAATGTATATTACTTAAACCTTTGAAATAGATGGTGGCAGTAGAGTATAGAGAAGCGGCAGGTCTTACAAGATTGATGGCTCACAATAACAATCGGTGGCTCTATTTTACAATTCATTCATAGGTCTTTCTTTGGTCTTAATTAAAGTGAAGATAGTCTAAACTTTCACGACTCCTCAGTCCTCCATAAGGATCGCCCAAGCTTAGCTAGGGCTCAGCAGTTAACGCTTGATCGACCAACTTAACAGATACATTCATTTCAATCTGCAATTTAATACTTATGACAGCAAAAGCATAGAGAAGTTGCATATTTATATTCCACTATTGCATACATAATTAAAACCTTATTCAATCAAAAAACTCAACAAAATGATCAACCTGTAACCTCACCAAAAATCTGAAATTTTCTTTCATAGAAGACTTTGCAAATTTCCCAATCAT
The DNA here is from genome assembly GCA_007115665.2 of Sequoiadendron giganteum. Lineage (NCBI taxonomy): Eukaryota > Viridiplantae > Streptophyta > Pinopsida > Cupressales > Cupressaceae > Sequoiadendron > Sequoiadendron giganteum. Next base: position 613,330,096 of record CM021104.1, read on the forward strand.
CAACTAGGCAATGAGCTCTTTGTGAATCCTGTAGTGAATTCACCTGAAATCGAGTTTGGGTTTTCGTCCAAATCCCCAAATTGGAGGTTTTCCATCCTCAAGCCCTTGAAAACCAAGTTCTCCAAAACCACAAAATATCCAAGCATCCCTGAAAAAACAGCTTCCCAAACCTTTTTATTCTTTCTCCTGTAACTGCTCCCCTCGTTTCCTGAAACCCCCATTTAATTTTTAATTAAACTCCTTATTTCTCCAAAAAGTGACTTTTTCAAAAAATATTTAGCCTTTCCGATTACAAGTCACTTTTTAATAAAATAATTAATTTAAGTTGTTTAAGTTGCGACTAACTTTATATTATTTTTCGACAACTTAATTAATTATTTAATTATTAAATATTTTTGCACCAATACAGAAAATATGAAACTCTGATTGCAAACACAATTGAAGGTGCCAAAAATACTCCAAATCACCTCGAACAACTAATAACCCCTCTGCCAACATTCACAGTCACTAAGAAAACCAATAGCTACAATCAACGCCAACGTGATCGAAAAAGGGGACATTACAAATACATAGTCTCCATCATTACTCCACTTTTCCAAGTCAATAGATATGCGGATGCCAATGCACCTAGCCTTGGAGAGGTGTATGAGTGCATTGATTCTATGCTAGGCCAAATGAAGGTTGTCATGTGAGAGGAGGAACCCACATTAGCATTCCACAATGACCACATTCAGCCAATCATTCATCAAAGATGGGAGAAGCTCAACACTCCCTTGCACATGGCTGCCTATGCATTGAACTCCAAGTAGTATGTGCAAAGGCCTAACAGAGTTACACCCATACAAGATGTTGACATGAAGGAAGGGTTCAAGATGGCCATCCAAAAGATGTATGATCCTGAACAAGCTCACATCATTCATACTGAGTAGACAAAATTTGCCACTTAGGGGTTATTCTGAGGAGACCAAGATGGAAAGGAGAACTATGGCACAAGAGGACCCAATTTTGTGGTGGACTATGCATGGACCAAATTGCATGACTCCATCTCTAGCCATTCATTTTCTATCTCAAATTTCTAGTTCTTTTGTTGTTGAGAGGAACTGGTTTACTTATAGCTTCATCCACACCATTGAGAAGAACATGCTTACCACAAGGAGAGCAAAGAAGCTTGTGGTTGTACAGTGTGCCTTGTGTCTCATTGACTGCAACACACTTTTGTACAGGGAGAGTCCAGCAACATGATGGGATGTAGAGCCAGAGGAGCCAACACAAATTGATGAGGATGCTACACAGATAAGACTGGTTAGTATTAGAATGGAGGGGCTTGACCATGTGGAGTCTGAGTCCAACAATTCTAGTGATGAGGAGTTTGGGGATGATTAGAGGCCTCACTTCACTGCATTTTTTTATTTTGAACATTTTGATTTGTTATCATCATTGTACTCATTGTAATCATCATTATGAAATCTTGAATATAATATAAATTTTGAATTTGACAATTTCATTGCTCGATGTTAAATTGCTACTGTTCACTTCAAAGTTTAGTAGTTTCTAAGTTTTACTAGTTTGCCAAAGTTTCATTTGTAATTCTTATACATCTTTTTATAACTATTTTTCCAAGTACTATATGTATTTCAACGATGCCCCCCCACCACCACCCTGTCGCCATCCCCAAACTTAGGCCCTTGGTCCTCCCATCCCTAAAACTCGTCCTCACATCTCCCTGTAAGGAAACTCCATGGAACTATGCACCTTACAAAATTGTCGACTAAAAGAATCACAATGCACAGCTGTATACATTGACTCTAGACTTCCTCTTCATTGGTTAAATTTGCCTCACATGCATCCTACAGCTGATTCTCAAGACCTATCAGCCAACTGACTACTCTAGTAATAGGTTCCTCCCACTTCTCCATCCAAGAACCTTGCATCTAAGTTCCATAATCATGCAAATCCTCTATCAAATAAATGATGAAGAACAGGCCATTAAGCATGGCAAACAAGTGTTGGATATCATGCCAGCTCTTTAAGAAAGAAAATGAAACACTATTGTAACGCAACATAATAATTGAGTAAAATTTAACGCTACCTATATTAGAAAAAAAGGCAGGATATTTAGCACCAATCTAACCTAGATAGAATTTTATCTACAAGCATGCAATCACACAAAACAAAACAGTGCATAGTGTGACAAATGCTGGAAAGCTTTCACAGACTGTAAATAGACTCTAAACAATAAAAAGGAATCTAAATATGCCAACAAAATGCAAAAACGGTGCAACTCAAATTGTCAAAGCTATATTCTCTACAAGGAATTGCTAGAAGCATGGTATAAAAAACTCAGTAACTTGCAGAGTTGCAGTTACTCGTGAGTGAGTAGAGACCAGCGAGCCACTCACCACTAAATTTAGGTCTGTACTCACCAATTAACTTGCCTGAAAATTCAGGCATTCCAGCAAGTCTGAGAGGAAAGCTTGCCTGCTTGCAGACAAACTCAGTTCACAGCGAAAAACAGTCAAAACCCACATTTTTGCAAATTTCTCCTCTTATGCCTTCAATTCTTTGACAACATTGCATCAGTTTATTGACAATTAATTTAAAGCAATAAAATTATGAAAAATGGCATGCACCATGAAGGTCCCTATGCCATTGAAGACATGATTTGGGTTTGATGGGTGAGGCCTTGCCCATCAAACCCACCTTATATTACAACAAGGAAAGTGCCAGGGTGGCTGCCCCTGAAACCTTGGGGGCCTGTCATCCCCAGACCCCCAATCTGGTTTTAAAAAATAAAAAATAAAAAATTATTTTAGGCACCACCAGATGACAAAGCAGCAATTTTTTCCTTTATTTGGCTTGAATAACAAAAATAAGTACTTGTTTCCTTCTTTTTAAGACTATTTCAGCATTTTTGAGTTTCCCAAGTTTTTCCTTAGTGATTGAATTACATTTTACTTTGGGTTTAGCCGATTAATCATAATTCCAGGTAATGCTACTTTGAATAAGACTTATGTGCTTCTCTAAATTCATTCTTTATTCTTCTCATGAATTATCTAAGTTTAATATACAAATCCATGTATTTTTTGAATTGCCAATTTTTTGCTGAGTCTGAACCAAAAAATAGGCTTGCAAGTGTCTAACAAGTCTCAGCTTTTGAATTTCAAACAATGGCTACAAGTGTAAAAACTCAAAAAATCAATCACACAGTTCTAAACAATATTCTGATGCCTTGAATTTAGTGATCACAACTTCTACGAGAAATGAAATGAACCATCTGTTGATGTTATTGAGCAGCTTCGGTCTGCACTTCCCAAGAAGAAAAGAATAAATTAAATGTATAGCCTTTAGGCTATTTAATTTATATCATACAATATACTTGCTAAGGGCCAACCCTTATAGCTCGCCTATCATTATCTCAACTTGAGCCGACTTCAAGATATTTTATTTGTTATCATTTATTGTATTTTCCTAAAGAGGCCGACCTAAGTCAAGAGGCGCCTTATGATGTATATATACAAGGTCACTTTATCATTGTAAGGTAATTCGATTTCATCAAGCAAGTTCGCATCTATCTTCAAGAGCAGATTTCGCACTTTGTAGCAGCAGGTCCGATTTCAAGGAAGAACTCATTCATTTGTATCTAGTGCATCTAGAAGAGGTGCGACCTCATTGCATTCATTATTGGCCATTGCTGGGCCTGCGTTGTAAGCAGATTTCTGCCATTGTTCTATATTATAGAAGAGATTCATTGCTGGGTTTTTCTCGCTCAAGAGGAGGGTTTTCCCAAGGTATCTTTGTGTGTTCATTGTCTTATGTGTTGCAATTCTTTTAAGTGCTTTCATTATTCAATCTGATCTAAGAAACACTAACACCATCCTGATAATTAAAAATTTACCAAATGAGCTTGCTTAATGACCCTAATCCCAAAAGCTTTTCAAGCCCAGATGACTATTAGCATAACATTAGAGAAACAAATAATAGCCCGTCTAATTGGAGTCACTACTTCTCTTCTGCTAAACAAATGCAAGTCCAGAGCTATTTAGAAGAGAATTTATTTTATTTTAATGATCAATCTTTGTCCATTATTTAAAATCTTATAAAATGTAGTTGCTTCCTCAATGTGAAAATATATGCTTGCATTTAAAAACATCCAAATTGGTTTCATTATCATACATACCTAGAATTGTGTGTTTGATAAAATGTAGTAGAGTTAGGGACGAACCAAACTTCAAATACTATAGTCTGAAATTCTTATCTCCAGTCATATTACCCAATTATTTAAATATATTTCAGAAGTAGACGAGGAAATCAATTTTTTTTAAACAAAAATACCATGTAAAATTTTGTTTGCAGCTACACTATCTAGTATCCACTGAGGTTTTACAACCGGCAGCCCCCTGCTGAAAGACCTGCACATGAGCAATACAATAGCTTCAATCAATCCCTCCTCCGCTAGAATAAGCATCATACATGGACAAAGCTTGTAAAGAAAAGCCAACAAATAAGAGTAAAAGTTCCCTCAATCTTTAGTGTTAATATAAATTCTAATACAAAAAACAAGTATCACAAATTAGCAAAAAACTTACCAAAACAGAATAGCTTACATACATACAGCATATGTTTGTGTATCACACACTCACACATGTGTATATTTGCTAGAAAGAGTGAAAGCATTACCTTAAATTTTTTATCTTGCTGTCAGGCAGATTGCTACAAATGATATGGGTAACCCTATCTCTTGAGAAGTAATTCTCATATCGACCCCCATATCTAATCATGTAATTGCGTAGCTCCTAAACAATATCAAACTCATGCAATTCAGATAAATATACCATTCCTACAAACTATAGATATTTATTAATATCAAGAAGAAAAAAATATGTCAGCACAAACAACCATAAAGAATGCTACAGATTAATATTATCATCCAAAACTTAAAAAATAAAATTCTCATACCAAATGGATTTTGTAAAGAACCTTTCCAGGATTTTTATTAAGTTTTCAATTTTGCTCAAAACCCAAGATGTAATTTAATAGTTGTTTGACAAAATGCCAATTAAAGATACTCTTATTTCAATCAACTCTGAATGATGTAAACAGCAATATAGATGGAGCACTTGCTCAAAGTTGCAATGAAACAATCCTTACACAGCATTCAAACTAACATATAAATTTTTATCGATTGCATGTTAACAGTGACCCATATAATCAACAGCAGAATTAAGAATGGGAGTATCATAAATAAGAGATTTATTGGTACCAATTTCTCTGCTGGCCGTTCAGAGTGGAGTTAATGAAGTACCATGATCTGTTTATTATCACTTCTTCAGCTTCAGCGTCCAAGTAATATCTGGAAAATGTATTCAGCTTCTTTGTCAAACACTTTCACTTCTATAAATTTCCTTATAGCAGCCTTCCTATAGCTGGACAACCAAACTGACGTCTGGGAATTTATTATTATTTTATTATTTGAAGTCCCCCACAGAATCTTCAAGCACTGAATCTTCCTGACTTTTCCACGTCACCCATATGCTACACTTCAAAACTTTACAACCCTCGACTCCTTTAAAAGTGTATGAAGAACACTTGGACTAGTAAAGAATAGGCCTAATACATGAGGTGGCTGGAATTCCATGACCTCGCACGTAGATGGCAATAGAACCTTATAATATATTTGCTCGTAACTTCCACTGCCTTCACTATCACCTCCTTGTAATCTAAAATGTCAACTCTATTTTCTATGACCCACATCCTTTATTTTAACTGGTAAAAAGGTTCCTTGTGGCTGGAAAAGAAAGAGCAAAATGCCTTTGTTTATTCCACAACCCCCTTGGTCTGTGCACAGCAATGATATTAGGACATCGACATCCACAAATCAACTTTTCCCTCTGTTGCAACTTGTATTTCCATTTCAACAGTAGCAGCGACCAGATATGAGGATTGTTTTAAACCTAACAAATGGAAACTTCGACCAAGCATATATGTTACTTGTTATCACATGATTCCCTTCAATTGCTGCTATTTATGTATGGTGTGACCGGGTTATTTCTTTCATAGTAAAATATTAATCACCGCCTGGAAAACCTATGTTGGGTGTGATACCCAATCTTGTAATTATATTTATGCTAAAGACCCAATGCCTCCAAATGGGAAGCCAGCTACAATAGGGACATCTGGCAATGGTTGCAGCTTACAATATAATTTTCCCAAAGATTCATGAATATGATATGGAATACCCAGTATAACAAACTAATTTCTCCTTACAAATTTATATTAGTCTGAAAATCACTATAAATTTGTACCTATTGAACCCCACGTACCTGGAATGACATGAAACGCACTACAAATTCCCTCTTTCTTCAAACCGTCATCTCAGCTGTGAATTTCATGTGAATCCCACCATGAAATAATTCTTACATTCAGCACAAACCATGATCTTGAATGAACCAAGCCATATCGGCTAGTGAAGATCTTTCACTCCTAAAACCAATCTTATCTTTGGGTTTCATCTAAGGCGTTTGAGATGAATGAAGTTCTATCTCACAGAGAAAATAGGATCTGACGAAATTGTTCAAAATTGCCCTTTCTCTTCTCAAAACCCCCTTTTATAACTTTTTGAGAAATATAATTTCTTTTCTTTTCTTTTCCTTCTATTTTCCACTCAAGCTCTAAAGTGTCCTTTTAACAAAATCACTTTACAATATTACTTAAAGGAGCATTATAATTTAATGATAAAACACAAGTTGCCTTTCAATAAATTAAAATAACTTTCCGAGCAAAAGAGATTGGAGAATGGTGAATTCTAATAATACACAATCCTTGATTACCTTAACTAGAAAGAATGCATTAAAGAAACAAAGCCCCTTGGAGAATTTCAATTACACTATCCCTAGAAAAAATTTGAAAAAGATAATAGCACATTTTGCAATCGCAGAGATATCAACGATGTCTTTTAAGGTAAAAAGCCCACCGGAGGAGGAGAAAAGCAAGTTAAGGAAACTTTAAATCCTAAAATGTATATCATCATAACTAACTCTAACATGGTTGATGTGGCAAAAAAAAGGAAGGTTCAAGAGTGTTGCTATCTTTTTTGTTTGTTTTGATAAAGATTTTTTCTCATCTAGAAGATTTTTTATGAATGGATTTTGAATGTATGGGGGAAAAAAGAATGTTGTGATGTGTTACAAGTGGAGGACACCAAGTCCATCATGCCACATTTGAATGCTAGTATATTATTAGCTACCAAACCAAAAGTTGTTATTCATGAAGTGCTTTACTTCCAATTTGAACGCAGAGTGATCCAATGTACACAATGTGTTAATTAGGTGATCTTAATGCTGCTTTTTCATGCAAAACGGACAAGTATCAAAGAAAGGATTACTGAAGAATTTCAAAAAAGACCATGTCACCTAATGTGGATAAAACTTCCCCACCTAAATAAAATGCCATAGCTGCAATGGCTGAAAAATAAAATAATTTTGTGCTTGAAAAGATTATAAATATGGAAATGCCCTTTTAAGAAAAACAATTCCTCCTCCTCAGTAGAATATATTGTCATTCATACCAAGCTCCCCTCAGTGAAAAACATTAAAGATAACAAAAAAATTAGTATTGAAGAGATACCTAAGAAAAAAAAATGCTTGAGAATTGGTTTTGGAACCTCACAAAGCTGATAAGTAGAACCTTGAGCCTCAAGATTCCCAACTTTCCCTCTACAACAAGACATGGGTCCAATTAAACCTCGTGAACAAACCCATAAAGTATCAATCCCAAGTGAAAGGGCTGAACATAATTATTATCAAAGGATTCACCAATAAGTTACAACTCCCTTATTTCTTATTTGCTTAACAACAAAGGTTGTGGGCAAACAATAAATTTTAAGATGTCAAACGAGAGCAAGCTAGGGAATTTGAATAATCTAAATAGTAACGATGTGCTTATTAAGAAAATGCACCAATAACATCATATAATATTATTAAATATTGGAGTGTCTATTGCAAAGAGGTTCATCTCCTTATATAGAGTTTGTGAGATGAAACTAACAATAAATACAAATAATAGCTAACATTATTACCCACCACTAAGTCACAACATTGATTTACTACAAACGGTAAGCATTGTATTCTAACACCCCCTATTACAGCTTACTATCCTAAAAGAAAAACATACTAACAAAATACAAAAAAAACATGCTAGCTAAAAACTTCAAAATAGAATTTTATATTCTTCAAAAGCTTCTCTTTAAAAATAATACTTGGACAAAGTAAAACTCCATCAAGTTGGCTTATTACCCTCGTAAAAATGTAGCTCCCAAGCTAAATTCTTGAGATCTTAGATTCCACCTCCCTGAACTCTTGAATTATTGGACAACCATTAATGTTGAGCGACATCAACAAAGGTCCATCAGGTTGTCTCATGACCCTCGTGAGGGCATAATTCCCAAGGTTCACAAACTCTCAAACTAACTAGGCATCCATCCATGTTGAACTTCATCTACACTAGATTCCTTCATGTTTTCAAACTGTGGAATTCTTAAACTATGTATTCTTCATGAATGAATTCTTCACCATTGTCAACATCTAGTGGATCTTCAACAATGGCTATATTAGCTTCGTTTGGTTTGTCTTTGAGTTGTCCCTTGAGAACATCATTGGCTCAAATTCTCCAATTTCAAGTTGTGCGACCAACACAATAGTAACCTTTATTCTTCCCATTTGATCTTCTACAATTGATTCTTGAGTATAATGCACTCTCATCTCAAGGATCACCTTCTATATCTCCAACAATCGTTCTCTTTTCTTCAACTAAGAGAGCTGAAATCAATCTTCTAGAGTTTGGTACTGTATCTAACTGAGTGTAAGAATCACAATGTTGTATTTACAAGGCAAACTATTTAACAAAATGCCTATGATATCCTTGCCATCTATTGTAGCATTGACTTTTGCTAGCTATCTAACGAAAGATCTCAGATTGCTTGCATGGCTAGACATAGTGACTCCATCTGGCATCTTGAATCTAAATAGCTGAACCTTTGGAGAAAACTTTACATTAACCACTCTTGCTCCAAAGTGTTTATTCAGATTTTCCAAGATTTCCTTTGACAATTTTCCAAATCAGTATGATGTAACTCAAAATCTAAGAGAGCAACACCACTAATGGCCTTCACTCCACCATCTCTTCTCTGACAATCAATTAATTTATTTTCATTTATAGGTGGTTTCTCGTTTTCATTTACTATTCCCTGCAAGTTCTTGTTCATCAATTGCATCTAGGATTTTACTTTCCAAGTGTGGAAGTTGAGGCCAGAAATTTTTCAAGTAGAAATTTCATTATCAAAAATATAAAAGATACCCAAAAAATAACCCTTCTACTCACCAAACCCCAAACAATAATGGAATTGGCATTCTACTGAGCAAACCCTTTTTCAATTTCCAAAAAATCAAAAAATTTAAATCCAAACTTTTACCCAACATTTCTAGTACTGCCCATGTGCCCTAGCCACAACTAAAAATATTTACCTTTTACAACCCATGAAGTCCTCCAGTTTTTTCATGCATACCCTAAGAAAACATTTGTAACTTTTAGTACCCCAAGCAAGCTTTCTCTACAATATTTCCACACATTTTGAGCTACAAATACAAAAATTGCAACAAAAAACTAACTAAAACATTCCCCTCTCACAGCTGAATTTTCAATCAAACTTTTGGCAATTTTCTGCCCATATGATGTGCAATTTATACCCACGAGAATGCCCACATATTTTCTTGCTACTATGTCATGACAAATGACCCCACAATTTAAAAGCGATTGAGAATAGTAACGGTACTAAAGGCTTCCATCCTTTTGAAACAATGGCAGCTCTCTTTCAAAACCTAATAATCAACTCAACTCGTACTCAAGCCAACTTGACTCAAATACCATATTAAGAAAAAAAGCAAATAACACAATATTATATTATTAAATATTGAAGAGTCTATTACAAAGAGGTTCATCTCCTTATATAGAGTTTGGGAGATGAAACTAACAACAAAAAAATGTGGCATTCATCCAAGATTCTAAATACTAACGATAGCTAACATTATTACAAACCACAAGTCACAATGTTGACTTTATACAAAAGCTTAAGCCTTTTATTCTAATAGTGCTAAGAGAAGTGTTCCCTAATTGATCTATCAACTCTAATATGCTAAGTTCCAATATCCAAAGGCCAATTTGTGTTGCCTTCCACCTAGTTGGACTAGAATAAATAGTGGTCAACATGGGGGTTCAAGAACCTCTAGATGCTTAAGATGATATCTAAAGAAAGTAGATAGAATGTTGCCTGAGTCCTTGTAGAGGCACTAAAAAATTTCCCTAAATCTCATAGTAAATAAGGCATCTTAAAATGAAGAGTTCCTCAATCTCCATCTCCTTGTGGAAGCAAAGGCAACAAACCTAGTCTTGACAAAGGATGTGATGATAAATTTCAACCCGTAACTCATGAGAGCACACTCTCAACTAGCCAAGATGAAACATCAAGCTATGGGACCAATGACATTGCATATACTAAGGGCGATGAATAAACCCATCTGCTATCTATAAGAAATGCTCGACATAGAAAGCTAGCTTGACACTAAGTGCCTCATGGGGGGAGACCCAAGCGGTCTAAACCATTGTTTGCAAACTCATAAAGTATTTGGCAAGTGAACTCACAAGAATTTTTCTTAGGCAAGTTTTCACCAAGTTTACTCACTAAGGTAGCACACTAAGTCGCTAAGTTTTCAATGAGCCTTGGTGCCTAACTTGTGCAAATACTCAGTTAGTCCCAAGCCAAGAGTTACAAACATGGGATTCACAAGAGAAAAGCAGTTTGGATGTGGGATAAACACTAAAGAAACATTGTATTTTTTTCTGTATAAACTGTCACACCCACACATCTTCCTCATACAACATTTAAGCATCCTTGAATGAATTGGAGCGGATTTGAAGAGCAGATTTGAGGAATTCTAGGTTCTCATGCTACTTCTTTCCTTTTCTTTGTTTTTCCAAAGCATGTAAATCAGTTCTAGCATATTAGTAATAGATTTACAAGCAATATTTACAATTTTAAACGCAATGAATTCAATTTACAAAAAATTTACTGCTGATTTATGCTATGTTTTTAATGAAATCATTGGTTTGTTTCTTTGAACAAAGGGTTTTACACTTTAGAGTCAAAAAATGTTATTTTGATTAAATTAATTAATGGCATTGCTATTCAATTACCGCATGATTGAAACGTGGCTTTTATTTTTCTTCCTCAAATCGTTGTTATTTTTTTAACGTTATTTTTCTTGGTATTTAAACATGCTGCACTTTAGATAAATGACATCCAGCTCTACATTAGGATCAGCATTAGCTACTAGAAGTTGTCCCCTTAACAAACATCGCACCATTTGAAAATATGTCATAATAGGACCAGTATTGAGGATTGTGATTTGCCTCTTATGCTTGAAGAAGATTGGTGCAAGCATCAACCACTTCAAGTACCATATTGAATTCTCTCCCCGTCACAACCATGGAAAAGAGAAACTAGAGCTGCAAACGATCCTTATATTGTTGGATGAGAAGAAACTAGAGAGGGCAAAGGCATTAGCAACCATAACAACAATCGTTAATCTTGACATCTAGATGAAAACAAAGATAGATATGGCAAACATTATGGGACCTAGTAATAGTCTAAGCATACGAGGCTCATCTATCTCATCCAATTTGAGCAAAACCCAATCACATGGCTTTTTATACCTAGAAACATACTTGGAGCACAACCTTCATTCCAAGATATAGGGTGGAACAAGAAGGTGCACCAAGAAGTAGATAAGGCATGTGCAACTTTTTGATTTTGCTACAAGATTCCCTTCAAAGTGACGAAGAGCCCATATGGACAGAATTTGGTGATGACATTAACAATACAATGAAAGGGCACAACACACGCTCTCCAAGAGACATAAAATGGGAAGTTGCTCTAAGATGATGTTGTGGATGCATAGTCAATTCTAGAAGAACAAAAGAGGGAATGACAAAAACTTGGATGCCACATTCTTTCTAATGGGTGGATAGATGGAAGGAATTGCACCCTCATCAATTTTTTGGTTGCTTCAAATGGTGAGATGGTTTACATGAATCAATTGATACCTCTCACCAAATAACTAATACAAACACTTTGAGCCCAATGTTGGATGAGGTCGTCTTAGCCTTAGGGGCATAGAAAATGTAATTCATGTTGTCACTAACAATGCAACGATATATGTGGCAGCTAAGATATTATTTTAGGAAAGGCATCTATCACTCTTGTAGACTTCTTGCATGGAAAATTGCCTTAAACTTTTTTGGAGGACAGTTGAAATTGATTAGGTGAGACCAATTGTAAAAGATACAAGCAACATCATGAAATATATTTATAATCACCCTTACATTCTCAGCTTGATAAGAAATCACACCAAAAGGAAGGAGCTTGTGTGACCAAATGTCATGAGGTTTCCAACTAACTTCTTAATGTTGCAAAACATTTCTAGTTTGTTAACATAATTGAAGCAAATGTTTGTGAGACACACATTGTAATAACCACCCAAGATTTTTTATGAAAATTTTTGCAACTGAAACTGAGATATAAATCAGCTTCCCTTCCACTTTTTTATCACCCAAATCCCAGAATGGGCAAGATGAGAGCATACAATGTTCAAGATTAAAATTAAAATAAAAGCAGCAACCGAAACGAAAGCATCAGGTGGCAAGCCAGCCAATACCACTTATTCAATGGGATGCATATGCAGTATTGAAAGAAGTAAACATCCACTTATTCAAAGGGGATCACAATGGCACTTCCACTTTTCATTGGGAAAGCTTATACAATATTGAAAAATGAAACTCAAGTTTCTTCCACTTATCCAATGGTGAACAAGTACAAACATGAATAACTACTCTTCCGCTTTTCAACGGTGAGTGATTACAATTAAACCACTTGTTCAGTGGGGTAAGTATCAGCAATAAACGGCAGCAACTCACTGGCGGTACTACCATCCAATGTTCCAATCTTAGTTCATACATAATCATTGCCAAAATAGACTTATATCTGTTGTTACAAATTGCTGGTAAAAATATGTATTGCTGAAATAAGTGCTGATATGGAATTAAACTACTGTAACACCCCCCAAAGATGCCAAATAGCATGCACCTTGTTGGAAAATTGTTCTCATTGATATCAAAGGTGGTTTGGTATAGTTTGGTGGCCCCAAAAATTATTTATTTATTCATATCTTGGCTGTTCCCCCCTTGGAGTTAAAATAAAAATTCAAATAAATTTTTGAAGGATTTTCTAGCCTAGGCCAACCCTTCCTAGGTAGGTGCCCATTTTAGGGCTGTTTGTTTTTTAAAATAAAAATTAAAAAATTTAAATTTATTTTTTGGTGGTTGCTGGGTTGACCAGATTTTAGGCACCCAAATTTGAGGGGTTTAAAAATAAAATCAAAAGAAATCTTGTCAGGCCAACCTTGTTGAAGGGATATGACTATTGATTGAAGGTGCCTCTTGAAGATGTTGTTGTGGATCATTTAGGCATCCATTCATTGGATATCTTTCAAAATTTCTAGGGCAGATTTAAGCAGACTGTAAGTGCAGATCTGAGGAGTTCATGTGAAGCAATTTTTAAAGATTATTTCAGATGCTATGAGAGAATTATATCAAACATTATGAGCAGTCAATTCTCAGAATTTTAGCAGTTTGTTTCAGACCCCTTTTGAGCAGAAATTTTGCAGTGTATGAGCAGACATTGAAAGAAATTTATTGCAGACATTAAGGGTGAATAAGTGCAGACCTTTGAGCAGAGTTTCTTGAAGAATATAAGCAGATTTAAGAAGCATTTTTTGAGCAGATTGATGACGGGTTTCAGAACAGATTGAAAAATGGGATCAATAATTTATCTTTTATTCTTTTGAAGGTTGGTGCCTCATTCTCAAAGAAATTGGTATCTCTTTCTGAGTTGGTGCTCAATAGAGGGGATTGGTGTCTCTTGTGGGTTGGTGCCTACGGAGTTGTAAGAAGATTTCTATAAAAGCGATATTTTGCCACGGTTATCTGCCGCAAGGGTTTCCATATAAAATCAATTTGCTAGATCTAAATTGTGTGGATGTTTTGATTATTGCTTATGATTGCCAAAATTATAAATTGAAAAAGTTGTTTTTATACTGATTCACCCCCCTTCCTCCTCCAATCTCAGTATAAGTGTGTGTGTGTGTTTTCTTCACACCCAACAACCCAGATATGAAATAACAATATGATACCTTGAATGAGTGAGGTATAAAGCTGGTCCAGGTCTAAAAGAATTATGTAATACGCTGCTACAGGACTGAACAACTAGTAAACCACCTCAGAAATCTCACCAACACACATCAAACATACATCCAAACGGCAACTTCACTAGAAGCACTTCACAACCACTTCAAAACATGTTCAAACATCACCCAATCATGCTGAAAGGATGATATATCAGACTGATAATTGGAATACATGTGCAGGTCTAAAAATAGTACCAAAGGCTGCTGGTATGCCTATATCTGCAACAGAAAATTGCATAATCTCAACACAATATCATTTGTCCACCTTAAAGTGAGTTCAACCTAAAATCTTCCCAAACCCTTCAACAATCTGCAACTTAGAAAACAACAAAAACATCCATAATTACAAACACTACTGAAGCTTCAATCTGTAGCAATGGTGATTCCTAAATGAAATCACACCAACTAACCACAGGGTTTTCATCTCCAAAACTAGAAATCTTGAGAGGGTTTTCGTCCTCAAAAGATTTGGAAGAACTCAAGTTCATTCCAGCAGCATAATATTATCATTATCATTCACAAGTCTTCAAAATGAGCCCACATCCTCATATAGTTTTTTGGAGGAAAATAATCAATTTAATAATATAATAACTCTCTTTTTCCCCCACAAAGACTTTCTCTTTTTCCCTCACAAAGACCTTTTAAGAAATTTAATATTAATTTTCATGAGAAAAGACCCCCAAGCCTAGGCATCCAAATTAAAATACAACTTAACACCTTTCCAACGAGCTATTACACTAAGTTGTCATTTTAATATTTACCAACATTAGACAACATAAGTGAATTAATTAAATACTAACTCAATAGCTTACCCAAGTTGCGGAAAGCACTGAAACTACATTGAAACAAACTCTGATCATACCAACATGATTCTGAAGACTTGGGATGATGATTGAAGCCACTTGGGTGACTTAATAAAAATAGACTGCTCCTCAAAAAAGTTTGGAGAATCCATCAAAACTCAGAATTCACTTCTAAAAGTGTCATACTCATCCACACTGCCTACTAAGCTCATTTCCATGAACCAAACTTACTCCTAACCAACCCCTACCACGCCAAGAAGTTTGGAGTGCTCCCCAACTTACCAAGAAGCTTACAGGAAAACTCAAAAACTAAGCTAAATGCTTGCAAATCGATTCTGCTCAAAAAGGAGACATTACACACATGGCTAAAGTCGATATATTCAAATAAGGTTGATGGGCAGAGGACTAAAAAATTAATTTTTGATAATAATATTGGGAACAGAGTTACAAAGCTCTCCATGGTAACTTAAATAATCAATTTAAATATCAAACTTTCAAAGTATTTACTTTCATTGTAAGTTTTTCATTTTGATTTGTTTATACTTGTAGGTGTTAGAGCCTTTGGTGAAGGTTATATGTTTAGTGGATGCAGATCAAAACTCAATCGAATACGTTTATTTGGCCATCGACAAGACTAGCATGACCATCCAAAATTATTACATAGAGGATAAAAACAAATTTGATCTCATTTGGGATATCATTGGTCGAAATTGGAACAATCAACTCCTAACCCATTCATGCAACAGAGAATACCACAACCTCAAGTTTTTCTTCTATGGTAGCTTCATAAATCCTAATGGGGAGGTTAAAGAGGACCTCTTAAGTGCACTGAAAGGATGATGCCCAAGGTTGAGGTAAAGGACCTCATTATTTCAAACTTGCAAAATTACAAACAAGGTAGAGGAACGTTCTTTTCTTTGGCACTAGCTATCCAAGGGAGATCCACCCAGACACCATGTAACAAAAATTGAAGCGTTTACTTATATCTTACAAGTTATAAATTACAATCATTAATACTGCTTAAAAACTTTTGAATATCTTGTTTACAGATTCTTAGTGGAAAGATTGGAGTAGAAATACCCTAAATCTTCAAAATTTAGCCCTTTGAATTTTTTCTCAACCTTGTAGCACTTCTAGTTATAAACGCAACTAAATTTTGTTTCAGTCCATTCACACAAAGAAATGCAAAAATTGACTCAATGCCTCAAAAGATTTAGTTTTTGTGCAATACAACCATCGGCTTTGTTAGCACCTACTCCAACTATTAATATATTAAATGTAATATTGATGGTCATCTTAGCTTTACTTAGTCGTCAGTTTACTTTAGTTAACGTTTAATAACTTTTATTTACATTTTATTGGTTTTGGCATCTTTCAGTTTTTTAGCTTTAGATTACTTCAGTTAACGATTGTTTCTTAAATTTCTTTATAAGGAGCTTTCGTCTCCTGTTGTAATCAAGTAATTACGAGTATCAATTATCTTTTCATGGTATCAGAGCTCAGGCTCAAACATGATTAGTTTTAGTTGATTTTTTTAAAATAAAAAATCGAAGAAGTTTAAGAAATTTTTGAGAGTTGAAAATTTTTTTTTAAGCCTTTTTTTTTTTGCAGAAGATTTTGCGAAGAACTTTTCAGGGAAAATCGTGGGTTTTTTCTATTTGCATTTGTGGGTGTGCAGCAACCTAGGGTTTTGTGCCAAATTTGGACGGTTTTTTTTTGCTGAAATTTTCATGCAGATTTCTCGAGGAGTCATGGGCTCTTCTCTTTTCTAGATGCCTTTGTTGATTTTTCCGGGCATTATTCTAATCTCAAATCTGACCTAGGGTTCAGTTCTTGGTGTTTTTAATCTCTTTTCTGGACGGTTGTGTAAAATCATGTTCATCACTGTTCGTGGGCAGATTTGATGCTTTCATAGTTTTTGATGGGTTTTCTTTTATACAACTCATGTTTTCATGGCAGCTTGAAAGGTTGATTTTTTAGCCAGTTTTGACGGAAAAAAAATCTGCAAAGAGTTTTTCGAAACTAAGTGTTTGTTAGGAAGAGTTTTTTGATGACTTTTTTCTATCTAAAGATCATGGGTTGCTGCTCAAGTTTGCAGACCAGTTTTTTCGGCAATTTTTTTCTCAACAAAAATCGTGATCTTGAAGTTTTTAAAAAGATTTTGAAATTTTTCTATAAAAATTTTGCAATTTTTGGAGGATTTTTTTCTGAAAAAATCTTACTTTTTCAAAGTTTTCGAAAGTTTTTCGGAAAAATCTTATAGTATCTAAGCCTCTTTTTTAGACGATTTTTGAAAAATCATGAGTTGTGCCAGCTGATTGTCCAAAGTTTATGCCAGTTGATCACAATGTTACCTCATTTTTGGAAAATAGGAGGGATAGCTGCTTTGTCCAACATTATGTTGAAAAGTACACAAAGGTTCAATGGAAAACTTATCATACCTGGAAGCAAAGGAAGCTCACATTTTTCGAGTGTCGGTGTCTAGATTTGATTGTTTTGTGGAAAAGGATCGGTAATCCCAAGGCGGTTAAGCTTCTCCAATTATCAGTCACCAATGATATGTTTCCAAAAGAATTTGGGTAGTCTAAGTTTATGTTTGTATGATGACCATTAAGGGAGGGTATTAAAATATTAAATGTAATATTAATGGTCATCTTAGCTTTGTTAGTTTTTATGATCAAATTAGATAGACAGCAGATACCCTGGGAAAACCCTCCACTTGAGGGAGAAAAACCCAGCAACAATATATCACTTATTTATTGAATATCAACACAAATTGTCTCCTTTACAATGAGGCCAATCTCAAGGCCTAAATTCAGCACCAACAATGGTGACAAAACAAATAGCAATCTACCCTTCATTAAACTCGGATCTGCACTTGAGGAATTCGCAATCAACCTCTTGAAGAAATCCGCACTTGAGAGAACTCTTAGCCATCGAACTTACTTGATATCAAATAGAGTGAAATTGACCTTCTATATATACATGTTGATAGAGAGGTCGCACCTCTTCAAGAGCTAGATCGCCCATCATAAGAAAATATAATTACAATTAATAAATGTAAATACAAGGAAGGTCGGCCAAGATGAAGAATACATTGTTGCCTAACTGAAGCTCCTCTTCACTTAATTATCTCAATAAATGAATGGCCATTAGGCTATATGAATTTATGTCTTCACACGTGGTTGGAAGAATGATCTCGAAGCTACTATAACATCAACACTCCCTCTCAGCTAGGGAGGAATACTTCCAGCTATACAAGACACATCACCTCATCGTGATGTCAACCACTATGGCAACTCCCATATGTGGTAGAGTATCATATCACCTCATCGTGATATTAACCATCATGGCTCTCCCATGTATGGCAAGAGAACATATCACCTCATCGTGCTATTAACCATCAAGGCTCTCCCATGAATGGCAAATGTACATAAGTGCCCATCACTCAATCGTGATATCGCCACCTCATCGTGACATTCACCATGGCTACTCCGAGAGGGTGAAAAGCACAAGTACAAGAAAAATCATCACGGACTCTCTCACATGATGTTGTCATGGCGTCACACACATGACATCCACCATGGCTCTCCCAAAGGGTGGAAACAAGGGCTTTCACCTTGAAATTCTCTCATAGAGAGAAATGCATTAACAAGGGCTTGCACCTCAAATCTCTCTAACAGAGAAAAATGCATTAAAGCAAATCTGAAGTTCACTGATGTTGAGACTCCTTCTCAGCTAGGGCTTCATTCTCCACAATACCAAGCTTGTCTCGAAAATAACACAAACTTTACTCTGGCAAGAGGCTTGGTGAGAATGTTTATCGTCTGCTCATCAATGTTGATATACTTCAACTGGATTGCTTTCCTCAATACCATATCTCTCAACATGTTTGGTTCTGACATGACACTGGATTGACAAAAAGCTTCACACAACTTTGATTATCACAATGAATGACAATCGGCTCCATCGATTGTCCAAATAATCCTGCAAGGAGCTTCCAAAGCTACACTACTTCTCTAGCTACCGCACAAGCTACAATATACTCGGCCTCTGCGATGCCCAATGCCACTGAAGACTACTTCCTACTACACCAGGAGATCATCGCAGACCCCAAACTGAGACAACATCCAAAGGTGCTCTTCTGATTAGAGACACACCCTGCCCAATCGGAATTGGAATATCCATGCAACTTCAAATCTACACCAGAAGAATATCTCAAGCCATATCCAACTGTGCCACGCAAGTATCTTAGGATATGCTTTGCTGCAAATACATTTGGTCTAGTATAGACTAGATACATCAAAGATCCAACCAACTACCTATACATAGTAGGATCCACCAGATTTGAACTAGCTGCAACCTCCTTAAGCTTTTGAAGATTGGTTTCCATAGGTGTAGACATGGATTTGCAATCCATCATACCAAATCTCTTCAAGATGACTATTGTATACTTCCCTTGACTCAGAATGATCTCAGATCTGAACCAAGGAAGTAATGCATGTATCCAAGATCCTTCATTTCAAATTCAGAAGTTGATTCCTTCTTGCTTTTGATAATGAGGTGATCTTCTTCAGTAATAATTAAATTAACATAAAGAACCAAGATCAACTATAATACCATCTTCTTTAGGTTCAGTAGGCTCCCTCTGAATCTTCAAGTACTTGCATCAATCTTCTGACCTCATCATCCAAGATTGCCTGCAACGCTTGCATTAGAGAAATGGTTTCCAACGCACACCTCTGTAGAGATTCAGGGCTATCCTCATCGACCTCATCCCAGATCACTCTATTCTGAATAGGTTTGCGGAGCTACCAATGTTAAATTCAGGTTGATTGTCTTGAGCAATTCTTATCTCAACTGTTGAAGAGGATCTTCAAGGATTTAGTTGTCAGGCCTTGCAACTTCTACTCCGTGAGTCACAGAACTCCCTCTGAAGGCTAATTTCTCCTCTTCGAAAAAGACTAATCACAATGATAACCTGAATGGGTTCTTCCTTTTCGAGAGATGACTTCAACCACCAACTCAGACCCATGGCTGCAAGTTGTGACTCCATTTTCTTCTTCTCTTGAAAGCAATCTCTTGGTCCATCCTAATGCACATTAAGAAGAGATTACTTCATAGTTCATATAACTCAACTATTTCGAAGAGAAATACCAATGCTGGAACTATCTCAATGTTATAGCATGAATTAATAACTATACGAGGAATTCATGAACATGAAATACTTATCTCATCAATATCTCCTTAATTAATCCCAGATAAATAATTCATCATTCATTTGCTTCTCGATCCAATCTGCATTTTAAGGATTAATAATAATAATAGATTATATATAAGAAGCAAATATCAAGAGAAATCAAAAGTAAAGAACTTATCTTTATTGATTTTGATATATCTTTCTTCCATCATTTACTCCTCTCGAAAGAGTTAATCTCAGCACAACAAGAGACAATCTCTTTAAATATTCTGATGGATGCAATTATTGGACTCAGTATGATACGTTGTTCTTGTGCTCAGATCAGTCCACAACCTTCACTACTTGAACACAAGCCCCTGGCAAAGTTAAATTTGAACGTTGGCCTTTGACCGTTCATATTTACGATGCACTCCGTTTCTTGCGGCAACCCACCGAATTATGAAACGGATGCAACACACTCACTAGCAACACACGATGAATGAAAGGTGACACCAAAGGATCTCATCCCAGAGATCACTACAACTTTTATCTCTTTATTACAAATGCCCTGACAGTGATGCCTTTCAGATTAAGACCTTCATAAACACTTTTACAACAATACTTCTAACTTGAACCCACAGCGATATACTCATCAAAGGTTTGGATACTCAATCAAATCTTGAACTCCTACAGTCATATACCGAACTATCATGCTCAGAAAAAATAAACTATTGCCGAACCTTGCCATTCAATAACTCAATGGCTGACACAACTATGTTCCAAGCGACGCACAAATAGATGACAATACTCAGTAATGATTTATTTTGATAATTGGCAATATGCATTCGATTTAGAAGCTGAAATAATAGACTGATGGCAGTATAGACAAACACGATGGCGGTAACTAAAAATGTCGATGCCGACTCCCAGAGACGGATCGCTTCACCACGGCAAAGGAAAAAATAGCACAATACAGAATTATATGATTCAATGCCACTTCCCGATGCCAATCATAGAGACGGAAATGTGGATCGTGGTTTCCATCGAGATGGACTTGCACCTTAATTATACCAAATTCGTCAATGATGTGGACTCTCCGTCAGGGTGCACAAGCTGATTCTCCAAACCATAAATTGACTTGAATGCTTCTTCACCGTCACTGTGAATCCGCAAATGTATCTCCCGCGAATCTCCCGAGATGAATACCTGTCGAAAAACTCCAAACCTTGAGCACGGCCAAAGCCAAAGGCTCAATCAGATCGTTGCCCGATAACAAGTGATAAGACATCGTCCCTTGTTGGATGTTGTCTAAGGATAACATTCAAATTTGCCTGACCACAAGCTAGGTGATTCAGCTCCTTCGACTCTCAATGGTGAATTGTCTGCCAAGGATGAAATTCGGGGTGCTCTTCAATTCCTTTTACTCAACTGTAATTTTTCACAACTCCTGTGATTTCCTTCAACACTATTTGAATTTACATTTGATTAGATCTTGCATCAACTCGCTCTGACACCATGTTAGTTTTTATGATCAAATTAGATAGACATAATTTAATTCAAAATCAACACAATAACACAACAGATACCCTGGGAAAACCCTCCACTTGAGGGAGAAAAACCCAGCAACAATATATCACTTATATATTGAATATCAACACAAATTGTCTCCTTTACAATGAGGCCAATCTCAAGGCCTAAATTCAGCACCAACAATGGTGACAAAACAGATAGCAATCTGCCCTTCCTTAAACTCAGATCTGCACTTGAGGAATTCGCAATCAGCCTCTTGAAGAAATTCGCACTTCAGAGAACTCTTAACCATCAAACTTACTTGATATTAAATGGAGTGAAATTGACCTTCTATATATACATGTTGATAGAGAGGTCGCACCTCTTCAAGAGCTAGGTCGGCCATCGTAAGAATATATTATTACAATTAATAAATGTATATACAAGGAAGGTCGGCCAAGATGAAGAATACATTGTTGCCTAAGTGAAGCGCCTCTTCACTTAATTATTTCAATAAATAAATAGCCGTTAGGCTATATGAATTTATGTCTTCACACGTGGCTGGAAGAATGATCCCGAAGCTTCTATAACATCAACAAGCTTTAGTTAGTCGTTAGTTTACTTTAGTTAACTTGGTTAACGTTTAGTAACTTTTGTTTACGTTTTATTGGTTTTGGCATCTTTCAATTTTTTAGCTTTAATTTACTTTAGTTAACGATTGTTCTTTTTTTCAAACATCGTCTTGTAAATTTTTTTGTAAGGAGCTTTCGTCTCCTGTTGTAATCAAGTAATTATGAATATCAATTATCTTTTCACCAACAGTCAAAATTAATAGGCTTTGTGTCCTCTCTATTTCCTAGGCCTCCTTGCTAGACCCTAAACCCTATAACATTTTGAATCTTTCCCTTTTCCTAGATTTTTTCGGATTTTCTAGGTTTTTTGGGCTCCCCTAAATTTTTCTATGTTTTTCTAAGTTTTCCTAGATCTTTCTAGTTTATTTTGGGTTTCCCTAGATTTTCTATGTTTTTCTAAGTTTTATTGGACCTTTTTGGGTTTGTTATGCTTTGCCCCCCTTTGTTACTTTGCCATGAAACTAGATTTTAAAAATTTCCAAGTGTGAGGGTTTCTTGATCATTTTCAAAGCTTGGTTATAATTTTGAAGTTTCTCATCCCAACATGGCATTTTGGAGTTTCCCTTCTCACCATGCAATTCCCTCTTAAGTCCCCTTTCTCATTTCCCTCCATTTCAGAATTTTGAAGTTTCCCTTCCTTGCATGCCATTCCCTCTAAATCCCCATTTTCCATTTCCCTCCACTTTGGGATTTCAAAGTTTCTCATCTCAGCATGCCATTTCAAAGCTTCCCTTCCAAGCATGCCATTTCTTCAAAGTCTCCTTTTACCATTGTCCTCCATTTCAAGATTTCAAAGTTTCTCATCCCAATAGGCCATTTCAAAGTTTTTCTTCTTAGCATGCCATTTCAAGTTTCCCTTGAAAACATGCATTCCCTTTAAGTCCCCTTTTCCCCATTTCCCTCCATTTCATAATTTCAAAGTTTGCCTCCAACATGCCATTGCCTCTTTGTCCTCTTTTTTCATTTCCCTCCAAGTCCCCTTTTCCCATTTCCCTCTATTTCAAGATTTCAAAATTTCTCATGCTAACATGCCATTTCAAAGTTTCCCTTCCCAACATGTTATTCCTTCAAAGTCCCCCTTTCCCATTTCCCTCCATTTGGAGATTTTAGAGTTCCTCACCCCGACATGCCATGTTGGAGTTTCCCTTTCCAACGTGCCATTCCCTCTAAGTCCTCTTTTTCCATTTCCCTATAAGTCCTCATTTTCCCTTTCCTCCATTTAAGCATTTTAGAGTTTCTCATCTTGACATGCCACTCCCTCCAAGTCATTTTTCCCCCATTTCTTTCCATTTCAAAAATGTGGGGTTTCCCATCTTGGCATGCTTTATCGGGATATTTTTTTACTCTCGCCTAGTAGGCATGCATTTTCTCAAACCTCTGTCATTCGAATTGGAAGCCCTACCTACCTCCCTATATGACCCAAGATATCATTATGGTCTCAAATGGACAAGATTAAAGAAGAGAAGATTTTCAAACACCTCTCAATACCTATGGGCCCCTCAAAGACATGGTTTGTGTACAAAGGCACATGGTTGTTGATGCAAGAGGCATGGCTTCAAATGCACAGCCATGCGAAGATGATGAAATAGACATAGGCGACCTGCAAATTTGTTGGCCACTCCTATATTATCACCCAAGCATCAAGATTGAACATACATGTTTGTAAGATGTAACAAGGGTTGGTCATTGAACCAATTTTTAAATGCAAGTCTCTCAAACGGGTTCTAGAGTATCAAGTGATGAATTTCTAGCTCTGTAAATGATGAGGCATGTTTGCAGGTTAGGGGAAGGAAAAGTATAGTAAGGTTTTGTCTATAAATTTATGTCTCCATGATAAGCTGTAGTGTATCGAGAGGGGCTTTGAACCTAATTGCTATCTCTCACTTGCCACATTTCTTGGTATGATTGTGACAAGATTTCATTAGTGTATGACAGGGATTCTAACGCATTGAAAACTCCTTTGTAATGGTCTTCTTTTGTTGCATGTGGGTTATTTTCGGTCTATAAGGGATATCTAAATATGTTCATTTGCAAGTTTCCTTATCTTTCGGCATTGTGTACATGCAATCTTTGTTCCATTTGCTGGTTTGTGGACATGTTCTCATCCTCTTTGCAAGTTGTGGCTCTATTGCCCAATTGAGTAGGCACTCATCGGATTGGTTAAGTGCTAAACACCTTTTATTATAATCATCTCTCATGTTTGATGTAGTGATAGTTTAGGTTTCACCATGCCTATATAATTCAATATTGTAAACTATGTTATATCTTGTGCTGTCCTAAAACTGATATATTGTTGGAGGATCATGTTGGTCTGTTCTCCATCTTACTATTGGGCATGCAATGTTAAGTGGATTCATTTGTTGGGGTATTATACAATTGTTATTTTTTCACGCATGGTAATGGTGAATTATTATCTGCTTATTGAAGGTCTTGTAGGTCTGTATGTCAAAAGAATTGGTCCATTCATGCCCCTGTCTGAACATAAGTCTTGCTCACCACCTTTGTTAACATATCCCTAACCTTAGGTTTTGGTGCTAGTCTTAGGATGTGTGGAGATACATGTTTAACCACCAAAAGGCTTCACATGAAAAAGGTGGACACATATGCATTGGAGCTTATAGGCTTGGATGATATCGATCCCTATAATTACTCGGCTGCGTAGGATGAGAAAAACCCCATGTTCACAATGGACAATATGCTGATTTTGAGAGCTAAGCTATTAAGGGTGTAGATGAAACAAAAGCATGAGAGTTTGGCTTACAAGACATCAGTGATCACTGTAGATGATACTAAATGGGGCAAAGAAGTCATTGCCATCTAGTACAGGGATGGAATCACATGCGCAGCCTTCTGGGCTGAGCGAGGAGCCACAACCAAGTGCAAGGACTAAACCCTCTCCCCAGTTTTCCACTAGAATGGTGAAGAGAAAATCGTAAACTCTTGTAATTTGTAACTTGCCTCAATATACAATTTATGATGATGATTTTCAAAGACAATCATCATAAAATTCATAGTAATTATAAACTAGCTATCATATTCACATGATGATATGATTTTGTACTCTTTGTTTTCAAATCTAATAAAAAACAATCCCCCAACCATTTTATTGACTCATTTGATACATTTTGTAACTGTATTTTGCATAAATTTGTATTTTTTTTAATAAGTATTTTTTAAACTTTCTACATTTTTATGAGTCTGAATATTCTGTTTGTAGATGTCCTCTCTGGCAGTTCCAGTGATGGCATCTTTCTTTCTTTGTTTCTTTCTAAATATTCTTTTGCATTTAATGTAATGAAGATTTAATATATTTCTCACTGAATTTTGATTATATTAATTTTCAAGGAAAATGGCAATAATTCCAAAGAATGCAGTATGTTGGGAACAAACATTTATGTTTTTGGCAAGCACAATGTTATGAATGAACCGTGAATTATTTTGTGTGAGCCACAAAATGTTTTATGATTTTATCAATATGTGAACAAACAGTGTTACAGTGTTTGTCATTTATTGTGCGCGAATAGGAATTGTTTAAGGGAATCACAAAATTACCGGTAAAAGTTATCTCTAAAATCTAAATGACTACGACATGATAGAAGACATTTGCACTTTTAGTTAAGCAAAGTTCTGGAATGAACATAGAGTTGCGGATACAAACTATCCAGATGTTGATGAAATTTTGTTGCATAGAATTGGTTTTAAGTGTAGGACAGACCACGAAGCAACATTGCAAATCAAAATAAAATGAAGATAAATTGCAGATGATTTTCCCTGAAGAAAAGACGGTTGCAATTTTTTGCACACAAAAAATAGTAAAAAAAGGATATTAGAGTAGGTAGGTATTTTCCTCAGAAATGGACTAGCTATAGATAGTTACTTGTTTGCTTGATGACTGAACCAGATGAAGGACATTTCTCAATAGTGGGCATGAGATTCAGAAATATATGTGAGAATTGATATTTTCCGGAACTCTACATTACAGAAACATCCAAAAGCTTCTAAATCACACATTATCTTCAGTCAACTTCTTTGGAGCCTATTACAGAACTGAACTATATTTGTACCAGCTCTGCAAAGTTGCAAACTATCATTTCAATTCAACAAGAAATAACATGATATTAAACATTTGTTGAAAAAGAGAAAAGAAAACCTGATTTGAAGGTATCGTAAATCCATCAACAAAAATGGAAATACCACTAAATAAGCCATTGGAATTTCCAGTACCAGAGACTTTTCGAGATGTGGAAGACAAATCAGTGTTTGAATCACTGTATACAAAAAAGAAATTGTCACAATAAATTAAAATGAACTGGCTATAATTTGGGAAAGAACATCAAAAACTAAAAATTAAAGTTATTCAAATAAAATAAATTAGCCCTACCTGGCTAAGCTGTTTTCTGCTTCCGATTGAAATTGAAGCCTAAGCTTGCGTTCCTTCTCAGACATATAACTGAAATGACAATAACAATAAAAATATTAATATAATTTTCAGCTAAAATCATGTTAAAGAATTGAATTTCTCAGGACATATCTGTCCAACTATAACACAATATTTTTGTTTCGTGATAAAAGTACATTATTTCAGCTTAAGCTAAAAGATAAGGTGAGGCTTCAACTAATAAAAACTGAAACCTCTTAAAGCATATATTTCTACTAACTATAACAACATAATATTGATCGATGAGAAACTTGTAAGTTATATTGGCATGACAATCATGAAAATTACTTTCTTACTAAAATTTTCCCATTAACAGCTGAATTTGGACAAGAAACATAAACTAAAAACTAACAATTTTTTCATAGCTTAAGACACATCTATTCTATCAAAACAATATAATTTCATTTGCTGCTAAAACTGCAAATTAATTTCACAAACATCACAAGGAAAAAAACATTTAAAACTTAAAAAAGTTTGTTTATCCCAATTACAACCAATGTTGCCGGTTCTGGTGTGGGCACTAGTACGCATATGGCAAAAAAAATCCCCTGGCTACAGTACAGCTTGTGTGTGTGTGTAAGTTGCCAGTTCTAGTGCAGAGGCGGGTACGTGTGTGGCAAAAAAAATTCCCTTGGGTACAGTACAGCTTGTGTATGTGTCTGTGTGTGTGTCTGTATGTAAGTAACAAAGTTTTCATCGCTTAGGACACATCTATTCTATCAAAACAATAAAAAATTCCCTTGGGTACAGTACAGCTTGTGTGTGTGTGTAAGTAGCAAAGTTTTCATCTCTTAAGACTCATCTATTCTATCAAAACAATAAAAATTCCCTAAGGTACAGTACAGCTTGTGTGTGTGTGCATGCATGCATGTGAGTGTGCGCATGGGTGTGGGTGTGTGCATGTGGGGGGTTGTGTCCGTGCGCATGCGTGTGGGTGTTGGTGTGTGTGTGGGTGTGTGTGTTTCTGTGTGTGTGTGTGTGTGTGTGTGTGTGGGTGGGTGTGGGTGGGTGTGGGTGTGCGTGTGTGTCTGTGGGTGTGCATGTGCACTGGGTGTCGGTGCGTGTGCGGGTGCATGGGTGTGTGGGTGTGTGGGTGGGTCAATGTGTGTGTGTGTGTGCGCGCGCGTGTGTGTGGGCGTGTGTGTGTGTGGTTCTATGCGCATGTGTGTGTGTGTGTGTGTGTGTGTGTGTGCAAGCGTGCTTGTGCGTGTGTGTGTGCGCATGTGTGTTTGTGTGTATGCTAAAAAAATTTAAATATATAGAATTGCAAATACATTTGATATGTCATATAACATTATTATTATATTTTATAACAATAATGACATTTGAATCTTTAATATTATGATACTTCATCATTGATCAATGATATTAATAATGACATTTGGATCTTTGATAGTATGATATTTCATCATTGATCAATGATATTATGATAGCCATAAAGATAATTGTCTAAGTTGTTAGTTTTGGTCTCCACTCCCAAACCCCCTCATTATAATCAAGTTTCTTATATGACAAGAGATCCCAATAACTAGTGGGGGTTGGAAGTGGAAACAGCAGCACCCCTTATGGGGGTCTAGGGCAACGCCCCCCGTGGGTCAAAGGGCAGCACCCCTTGTGGGGGTCTAGGGGCAACAGTGCTAGAGGGGTAAAGGGGCAACACCCCTCACAATATTTGGGGGTAGTATCCTTGCCACTAAGCCCAAATTAAGGCCTTTGAAACTACACAAACCTTCATGGTGCACGCCATTTTCACAATTTTATCACTTAATGGAAAAATTAGGTATTTGGCACATTTTTTTTTATAAAAATTATTTTTACTTTTGTCTTTTATTTGGGCAGCCCTTGGGTTCACCCAGGAGCCTGCCCAAGCACCCTCAAAACATTGTGGGTCCTTCACAACGAACCCAAGGTGGATGGGTGGGACCCTAGGTGAACCCAAGGTGCCCCTGTCGCAGGACCCATACCCACACCCATTCGGTATGGGACAGAGACCCATAAGGGACTTAGCCAGTAACTTAGATTACAGCAGACATCATGTTGTGTACTAAGTATACAATAGTATGGACTGATGGAGATGCCAAAATGTGTCACACATCCCTTCAGTTAATTATATTGGATCGTGTGGATAACTTGTGTACGTTATTAGTTTTGGCAATGGGTCACCCTATGTTTGGGATCAATACTTTACCCCTCCATTATATTATGTAAAATACCTTCCAGTCGAGATGACATTTTTTTGTTTGTTTTTTTCCAATTTGATAGAGATTCTATTTAATCAAACTTAACACAAGACAGAGGTAGATTGATTGACACAGCTAAGAACATGCTTATATATCATTGGCAAGCAAAACTAGATTATTTCTCGCCTCATATAAGACTGGTTGCAATATACTATGCTCAGAAATTAATATCAGATTACAACCAACTCAGGAATTGTTTTAGAACTTAATGACAATATGTTTTCAATAGAATGGACTATAGAAACAGGGCCTATGCTTATACACTGGCTATTCAATATGTTACAAAGTATTTCCCAATGCTCCTTTACAAGCTTAACATTAAACTCAGACTCAGAAAATAGAAGCAACTCAGATTATTTCTCCAGCCATCACAAATCAGACATCTGAGAGAATGACCAGACCTGGTATCATCATGCCATGATTGAAAACAGTGAACAGCAGCAACAAAATGGCACGTTTCCACCCAGAAAGGTCACGCCTTGCAATTTGGAGTCCCAGGCAACTCTCATACAGTCAGCAACTCCTCCCAGAAGGGTCACGCACAGATTCTGGGCAGCCAAAACATTAATTTACTAACCAAGCAGCAACAGTGCAAGTTAATACGCCTTGGTTAGACCCTGTGTATGCTCTAAACTCCACGTTTGGGCTCCTATTGCTCATTTGACCAAAAAAACAACCCACACATGGCTGCTAAAGGTTGTTTCAGGCTGAGATATGGTGAAGCGCTGCCCCAGGTAGAGTAACACGACCTTGTCTATGGAGGTCGACCTTGTAAATGGCAACTATAAACTCTAACGCCTCCAATGAAACCTTCTTTGCTCTTTTCTGAGGTGACTGACTTCCTTCATGACCTCATGATAGCAAGATAGAAACTGAATATTAAGCCCAAAGAAAGATAGCAACTGCTTACCACATTGATATTCGATATTCTTAAACCCTTGCACAGACCAATCTGAGAATGTATAATTGATTTGAACCAATTTTGTCTCTGAAAGATACTCACAAAATTTGCAATAAGCTCCAGTAGAAAGTCTGAGTGACGACCTCCACAATCCAGCTACGGTAGATTAGTCTCGCTACCGAAACTAGTGCCCTAGGGTTTCCCTGTCCCCAAGACCAAAAGGCTTCGAAAAGCTCTCCAAAAGAAAAGTGAGAAAATAATCCAAGCATGAATGAAAATAAGCCTCAAAATGCCTTTTATATTTCCCACTTAAGTTCTCGCTTAAATATAATAAAGTGACTTAATAAAGTTATCTTTTAAATATTTCACTTAAAGTCACTTTATAACTTTGTTTATTTAACAATGTTCCATGGGCGTTGGGGACGGGGGGACGGGGGGACATATGGGACGGGTTTCGGGGACGGGGAGACAAAGGACCTAAGTTTGGGGACGGCGGCAGGGGGCTGGCGGGGTGGTGGTCCCGATAAAGTTATACATATACTTATTTTGTCATGTCAAGTTCCCCACTTAACTTCTTGCGAGGAGAAATTGTGGAGAACTTAATATTTGCTTACTACCCAGATTTTGTTTTTCCTCGCATTGTATTTCTAGTGTGTTACTCCTTTTCATAACTAAAATTCTAGATTAATATGCAGTAAGTTGTCAAAGTGTTCCTATCTAGCACAAGGACAGCAAATTTCAGAAACGTCCCAGTCTCCGAAACATGGCCAAAAAGGGGGGAAACGCGTTTCCGTGGAACACTGTTATTTAATCACTTAATATTACCTTTTAACTTTAGCTTTTACCGCCGGGCAATATTAAATAAATGAATTCCCTTATTATGCCTTTAGCCTTCAGGAATTAATAATAAGGCTAAAATAGCATTCTAAGTGGTCATGGAGGAGACATACATATTATTAGGAGGCCTAGATACAAAAAGTGAATATCATTTTAAGGGATATGAGAAGAGTATTGTATGTATTTGGGATCTCATGTTGAGAATATCAAATGAAATGGCTTCTTCCATCAAGAGTATTGTATGATGTTTGCCTACTTTAGTATTTTTTTAAGTATATTGGATACAAGGCATCTTGAGCCACAAACATCTTACATTATGTATGACTTATTTTATTCTATATGTTATTGTTATTATCTCACATATTTCAAATACTACACATAGATCCTAATAATTGGTATTAGAGCATCAACTTAGGCAAAGTGGCAGGAATTTTCAAAGGTTATTCTCCCTACAAATTCAATAAAGGAGATCTTGGAATCATTGGAAAGAAAAATTTGAGAGTTTTTTGAAATGTGATTATCATAAGATTGCGGAGCAGTAAAGTTAAACCTGAAAACCTGATCTCTAATTAATTTTGTGGCACAAAATTAGAAAAAAAGCAGTCAACTTTAGAGGCTTCATTCTCCTCACAAAATAGTCTAATTGAAGCAATCTTGGTTTTGTTGGAAAGATATGTTCAAGATCTTTCAAAGAACTGGCCATCATAAGGATTTTGAGCAATATTAAATGAGTGGTGGCTATCCAAAGAGGACCTTCGAAAACTATATCCGATTGTTTTTCAAGGTAGGCCCCTAACCAAATTTTGCTATTATGCTTTTATTTGTGTATCTATTGTGGAGAGGTTGATCAACTGAAAGCATGTTATTCAAACCATAGTTCCATGGAATTAGGTTAGCTTGATGGTAGAGATAATATTAGGGCCATTGAATGATTGATACAATATATATAACTCTGTGGAAATCAACCTTGGCATTTTTCATTGCATCTTGAAGGTGAAGCAAGGACATGGTAGTTTCTCTGGGTAACTCTCTTGAGAGAAAATGGTAAAGGATTTCTTAGACATGGGGAAGGCGAGAAGAGAAAGCAATGTTGATGGATGAGAAAGAGAAGAAATACGATCAAGCATGTAAGCAAATATATTTTAAACTTTGCGATTTATTGCAATAAACCATTTCTCATCCCCCTCGCCACTTCTTTCCCTCCAAGATCACAATTTTTAAAATTTATCGGGTTGTTGTACCCAAACCCAAATTTTTTGCTTCATTAAGGCATTTTGCTTAAAATGGTCTAAACCTTGTAAATATGGGGTCAAAACTCAGTATTTGGGCAAATAAAGTATGGGCTTTTAGTCAGTGTGATGTCAGGAAGATACTGGCAAAATTTGAAAATTAGGGTTTTTGAACTCTATTTTTAGCTCAAAACCCTAAAAATAGGAACTTGTCATAATTGGCTGAAATTAATTTTGATTGGCTTATTTCAGATCACGATCACAGTGGTGAAGTTAGTTTCAGTTAAAAGTCAGTTTAAGCTTGGTGGGTAGTTTTCACATTTCCAGGAGAAAAGTTAGGACCTCTAAGGTCATCAATGGCAGTTGGCCAATACCAAGTATCAATATCTAAGCCTGAAACTCAAAGCAGAACGCTCTACGATGAAAGATGTTGAAAAATATGTTTTTTGACAAAGGGGATTTTCAGATTGGCAAAAAGTGCTAAAATATTCTAAGTCTGGGAACTTTTTCACTATGTAACGTAGTAGACATTTGCACAATCAACATGCAAATCAACTTTAGAGTTCGTACATGTGAAAATGATGAAGTATAGCCATACACACACCTCGGTAGTCACAGCACTTGGACATGGTCAAACTCAGCAGGAGATACAGTGTTTGTAAAGCATAAAATGGTGGAAAACATGGAATTCAGAGCAAATTTGCGCCCCTGTAGCCCAAGGGCGCCCTTCCATTTGAAGGTCAAGATTTAAGTGTTTTGGATGGAGAATACTTTCATTGTGTTCAGTTTTCAGTCAGTTTTCCGACTAGCCATGGAGCAAGGTCATCTGAGTTACAAAACTCCGGCAAACAAAGGCGGAAGCAGAGACTACGAAGGATGTATTTCACTTGGAGACAGTCTAGAAATGCAGATTTGCGACCCTATAGCCCAGGGGCACCCTTCTTTTAGAAGGTCAAGATCTGAATGCATGTGTCTGCTAATGGATTCAATCTTTGCAGAATTAGTCTGGCTTTTCAACGAGCTATCAAGCGGAGACGTACCTAGTGCAGAACTTCGGTTATCAATGTCAGAAGTGGAAACTACAAGCAGGATACATGTCAACAAAGATTGTCAAATCATGGTTCGAGCGCCCCTGTAGCTTAGAAGCGCCCTTGAATATGACTACCCAGATGAATGAAATTACGGTGGAGATCTTCCTGAGATCTTTTCCAGCTTAGTCCAGCTTTGCAACGCAGCAGTACGCGAGATGATCCGATTTTCTGAGAGATCGTGACAAAAGTTCTACCGAGCACGTAAAATAGAGGATGGTGAAACGTAGCTACACACAGCTGCATATCTGTAGGCTAGGGGCGCCCAGCCTTTAGGCCGATCAGATGGGGTTATTTGCTTTCGCAGTCTTCACAAGACTTGTGTGCAATTACTCCAGCCATTCAATGAGTTCAACCGTCAGCCTCCAGGATTTGGCGAGCGCTCGTACATGCGAGGTCAAGATGGTGTTGCTGAAAAGTGAGAGTGGCTGAAGACGACTTAAAAATGGCTAAGTATGGTGGATACCAATCTCCTTGAAAAAGGCGCCCTTCTCTTTGAGGCCTTAGAAGTAGTTTTTGGCTTCGTCGTCTCCAAAGACTTCTCTTGTAAGTTGACTCAAAAGTGTAAGAGAGACAGTCGACACGCAAATCAGAACATTCCAACTCCCGGTATCAAGGGTCAAGGTATGGTGTTCAAATGAAAATGACACTTTTGTCAAAATGGTATTTGCATCTTCACAGGCCAAGGGCGCCCATCTTTTTGGGGTTCCTGATGCAGTTTGCAGATACCTTACATACAGTCATTGGATGCAGAGTACTTCCAGTCACGCAATGAATCTACTATTCAATCAGCAAGGTTCATCATTCACCGTCAGCAGCAATTTGAAGCATCAAAAGGCAAAATAGAGAAATGGCTAAGTCTGGAATCAGTGCATCAATTTAATCAAAGACACCTAATTTTCTAAGGTGTCAGATGTTGGTTTTAGCAGTTGCAGCTCCCAGCAGACATTTCATCCTTGTCATGCAGGCTTTGCGGTGGATATCTCAGATCAGTCGCAGGATCATTCAGTCAGCCAAAAATCAGAGCTGAACATGGTCAGTTGTAACTTTGCAGTCAGTTATAAAATAGGAGATTCTCAAAAATCTCATAACTCTTGCAAATGGACGCCTAGAAGGTCAAATTTCGGCTTTCTAAAATCAGTGAAGTTTGTTGGGCACATTCAAATGCTAATTTTAGCAAAATGATTAAAATAATTTTTTTGCATGCAGAGCATTAAAAAGTGACGAATTTCTTCAAAGAGCTAAATATTGGTGCCTCTTTTTAGTTTGCATGTTTTAAATTAAATATTATTTTTATCTAAGACTCAAAGTCAATGGCAGTTCAGCTGGTGAAGGGCCAATCAAATTCTTCCTTCACAATTAGGGTTTGAGCTTGCAGTCTTGCTTTTGTGGTACGATTTTTCTCTAGTTATGCAAGCATGGCATTCATCCAGTTTGAGCAGAGGTGAATTCTTTCCAAAGATTGGGCGAATTTCTTCAACATTCAGTTGTGAAGGCATCAAAAATATTCTTTTGCAAGTACAAGTCCAGATTCATCAGCAAAATTCAAAGCAGAGTGGCGATTTTGACAAAAGAAGATAATAAATAAATAAAACTAAAAAACATCTTTCTTCTTCTCTAAAATTCTTCCATCTTCTCGTCTTAAATTCTCTCGCATGTTTGAAGAATTGACGTTTTTGGCAAAACAAATCATCTAGGTTGATTCAGAATTGCTTTCTCAATAAAACCCATGTGCTAAAATTTTCAAGGAAAATTTGTTCCAGAGCATCAGTTTTTGAGGCTCTGATTTTCTGAAGTAAAATTCCTTTGCATGGTGGAGTAGAAGTCGATATTTTTCGAATCTAATGTTGTGGGTTGTCTTAGAATTATCTTCTGGACAAAACCCATATCTCAAATTTTCTCAGGAAAAAATGTCCTCACAGCCCCTCAGATCTCAACTAAAAACCTTTTGCATGCGGGCCTAAATCACATTTTTTCACAATTCTGACATTGTGGGTCATCTTAAAATTTGATTCTACATAAAACCCACATCTCATAATTTTCTGTGAAAATTGCCCTCCGACAAGCTATTTTTAGCCTCATTAGAAGAGATTTTTGGTTTTTTGGAGAAGTTGTCAAAATATAGCCATGTTCATAGTCAACAAGCGAGTTTTTCAGGATGCAGTTCACGCAGAACAAATTCAAGACCAAGACAGCCTTAATTCATGATTTCATTAGAAAAGCTGACATCAATTTGTATCAAGCGCATCGGAAAGGTTGACAAGCGTAGTCACTCAAGTTCACATGGTTTCATGCCTCATATAGATGATTGTCTTCCAAGGCCAGTTTAGAGGGTTGATATCGTTGGGTTTCTGCGTATACAACAAGTTCATTTGCATTTCTCACAACCAAAGTGTTCGTAGTCAAACTTTGCGGTTTCATCATGCAACACTCTTCCATAGAGAAAAGCGTCAAAAACGTGAGAAGCGTCAAGATGTAGAAGAAATAGTGGCCATCACTTCAATTGCAGAGCCGCCAGAGTTACCAGTCAGTGAAATGCCAAGAGGTTTCTAGGTTTGCTTGAGTTGCTGACAAGCAGTGAATTGACAGTTAAGACATGTGATGACCTCTAGATGATGATGCAGTCACTAACCTCGTAGAAAGGTTAGGTGCACAAGATCAAGGCCAGTGAACTTCAATTCAGGGCGTCCCACCTTTTCCAAGATAGACATTAGACACAGGAGTTAAACTCGATGTCTCTTTCCGAGTTAACTCGTTGTTCCTTTTCTGCACACCATGTCTTTCTTGGAAACATCTTTGTATAGTTGGAGTTATTAGTTAGTTTTCATTTCAACAAGGACGTGCATGTTGCACATGTCATTTTTGTTGAGTCTTGTTTCAGTTAATTGATGGTATCTTTCCAGTTAATGGTGTAGTTTCATTCAATTAGGTTTAGAGAATAAAATCTTGCATGCACTGCAAGACTGTAGTTGACACAAGGTGATTTTAGGGTTGCCTACACCTTTGATGTCTATAAATAAAAGCTTTCAGCTCATTTGTAATTAGTTTTTCCTAGTGATAGAGAATTGCTGCATTGTCGGCAACATGCCTATTCTCAAGATTGGTTCACCCTTGTAAATTAGAACTTTTGCTTGATAGCATACATGTTGCGCCTACCTTGCCTGTAGTATTGCTATTATTGTATTTGTTAAAGAGTGATTGTTATAATAAATAGTTGTGCCTACCTTGCCTTCATGTTATTATCATGGTGTTTATTCTATCTTAGTTAAATGGGGTTGCTGGTTTGATCGTTATTGCATGTGTGTTTCTTCTATACAATATACTGTCCCAGTTGCTTACCTTGTGTTTTGTTTATAATAAGCCTATTCAGAAGAGCAAATAGTTGTGCCCACCTTGCCTTCACGTTGTGAATCTGTACTCAAAGCATATTGTTAGATGTGTGTGATAGTAAACTCATTCAACCAAGCAGATAGTTGCGCCTACCTTGCCTTCATGTTGTGAAGTTGTACCCGGTTTACCGTATATTCGTTTGTTTTAATAAACTTCTTCCCAGATAAGCAAATAGTTGTGCCTACCTTGCCTTCATGTTGTGAGCCCGCACCTGAGGTTTATCGTGTAATACATTCTTGCTCCGTTTCCTCATGCTTTGTTTCTTGAGGAAACTAGATAGATTTAAAGAAGTTAGCTTAGTTGTAGTTAGCTGATCTGCGAAACCAGAAAATCCTTAGCTGCAACGTTCTAGGTTTTCTTAACTTTGTGCCTCTACCAGCGGAGAACAAAAAGATAGGATTTAGTTTACTTTTCTATTCCATGCATTCTAGCACAACGAGGGAGCTTCCCCTCCTAATTTGAAGAGCACTCATTACGCAGTGTGCATAGCTGTCTGTACAAACTTACACTCCAAAGGTGTTAGTTTTTACGCCAACACGGGTCAAAGCTTTTTTGGTATTATTTTGAACATTAAACTTAGTTATAAATCACAAGTTTCAAAAAGGTGCAATTTTTCAATGGTTTATCACAAATTTTTCAACCTAAATGCCCCTCTCTATTTTTTTCAATTATGCTTTCCGATTTTTGGGGCCAATTGTTTGGTCATTCTTTCTAAAGTACAACTAGAAACAATTGTTCTTGTCATCTTATTGATGTGGCAAGGCAAAGCCATCATGTTACCAAAACTAGAAAGAAATAAAGAAATAAATAAATGTTGGCTAGAAAGAAAATTTAGATCACAAAATCCGAAGGGATTCCAAGAGTACATAGTAATTATCATCATAAATAGTACTATTGTCTTCATAAGCAATCCCTAAGATGAACAAGAAGTAAGGAATTGGCCAATTTGATGTATTTGAAATCCATTCCTTGCTGGAAATCACAAAACTGGAGCTTTTAAGTTTCAATCAATTTTCATAGCACCCTCTTACTAGAGGATAGAGGGCTTAAGTGGTTAAGGCCAAGCTCAATTGCCTTTCCAAGCAATCTTCTCAATGAATGTCAAAATGAAAATTTTGGAACTGCATTTGGAGACCCAACAAGAACAATGTTTGTTAGAGTTATGTTGGTGACTTCCGCCTTAGACACGTGCAAGAAAGGGTGCATGTAAAAAGCAAGCACACTGTTTGATAAAATGCCATAATAAATGTTTTCTTTGGAAATGTTATTTGGCTATGCTTTAATAGGTGTTCTAGACAATGCTCCAATTTTTTTATCATAAACCTTCAACAAATATGTTTTGGTCTTCATTTATTGCCACATAAACTCAAATTTTGTGTCAAGCATTTTAAACAAATATAAAACACTTTCTTAGCATTGTTCCAAATTCTACAAATTTAGGAGCTTCAAACTAGGTTTGGAGTTCAATCAAAATTATTAGAAGCTTTATTTTATGAGGAAGTGATAAGAAAGAAAAATATGCATCCAAAATGTGGAAAATAACAAAATTAGGATAGAGAAAAATGATGTAGCTTCATCATCAAGAATTGTGGCCCCCTAGTGAATCATTTTATAGCAATTGGCCTCACTAGCTTTGTCCGTCTTGTGTTATTTTGCAGTTTGTACTTTGTAGGTTGACAATTGTATTTTGTAGTTTGTAATTGATTTTGATGTTTTAACTTTGTAGTCAATCTATGTACTAATGCACCATGCAATAATGCACAATAATCGCTTTGCTTCTATGGGATCAAGAAAGAAAAGAAGAAGATGATACGAAGAGAAAGATGGCAATGATGAAAAAGAAGAGGAAAGTAATGATAATTGTGAGAAAGAAGAGGACGGTATATAGAAGGAAAAAATGAATAGGAGATGGAGGCTTAAAGTGCAAACAGAAAATCCAATATTGCAATTTCATGGATGTATTAAAAAGGTCATTATATGCATAAACCCTAGCAACAAGTATAACTTCATCAACATGGAATAAGCTAAGTAACTATAGGTTCAAGCGAAGAAAATCAAGGAGACTCAAATAGAGGGTAAAAATCAAGTTATCGAACCAATAGGAATACTCAATATTTTTGGACACAATTCATTTTGGAAACAAACTCAAATGTGATTCATCTATAGAATCAAGCAAGGTTCAAATTTGAGAGGTTGGAATCATGTAGAAATGGCGAAGGGTGAATCTAAGCGATTCCAAGTTAAATGTGGCAATTTCAAATCAATTTAAAAGCACAACAAAAACCTAGCATTGGGCAAACAATAGTTTTCTAATAATCTCAATGTGTTTGTAACAAGTCACAACCAACAATAAAGGAGTCAATAGAAAGAGTCACAACAAACAAAGAACACTTTCTACTCGAAAAGTCAAACAAACTGAAATCCTTGAACATTTTCTAGTTTCAACTCATATTCTCAACT
Source organism: Sequoiadendron giganteum (assembly GCA_007115665.2). NCBI lineage: Eukaryota > Viridiplantae > Streptophyta > Pinopsida > Cupressales > Cupressaceae > Sequoiadendron > Sequoiadendron giganteum. The sequence continues at coordinate 613,369,153 of CM021104.1, forward strand.
CAATATCGTATCACACATTTCATTTCAAAACTCAACTACATCGTGTTTTGCCCTACCTCTATCAACATGATTTTAAATTATATTTAATTTAACAAACCTATGCTTTAACTTTATTCTCATCTCAAAAAATATTTTAACATATCAAAGCTTAACATCATTTCTACAATATTTTTGTACTATTAGATATTATTGTGATATTATGGTATAGTAATTTATAAACTTAATATCACAAAAGCAAACTTTGTCTTTAACTTAATATTTAATTTATTATAGATGGTATGGTTCGTATAGTATAGATATGGTTCGTATAGTATAGATATAAATACTAGTAATATTAGTTTCATATAGATAGTATATTTGTATTAATTGTTTGTCAGCTTCAAGTAGTTATAAGCATCGGTTGGTTGACAATTGTGTTCCTCTTGGCATCTGTCAAGTCCTTCAAATATATTGTGTATCGACAAGGAAAGAAGTATGATCTGATTGGATTGACTTTGATCCCTAGTTGACCATCTATGGTCTCTTCTGTAATAATTTTATGTGCAAATAAAGATATATTTTAGTCTAGTATTTGGTATGCATTGTCATCTCTATTATTAATTCATGTATTTATTTTATTAGATAGTGGAGTAAAGATTTTACTCATGGCGCACCTCATTTTCATGATTTTTTAAGAGGCAAAAAAAATGCTAACCAAAAAACAAAGATATTGGAATGCTTAACCAACATATATTAATATGTGAATAATGCTTCGGACCAAGCAACCAAGGGACCTCATTTAATTGCACACTGAAAGCTAAGAGTGTTGCACTCAACCAATTACTAAGCCCATATAATACTACAACAGTGGTGTATTTTGTGTGTGCTCGACTATGCAAAATATTGGAAGCATTGATTATGGATTGTGGCTACGAATACATTGTACTGTTCCAAGAATAGATTGTTGAGCATCTTGATTTGCAAATTGTACAATGGAATTTGTAGGACATACAATGCAAGCAAGGTGTACCATGGAATTTGCATGTTGTACAATAAGAATATATAATCGTCGTACAATTACCAATTCAAATCGAACAATAGGAATATATAGTTGTCGTACAATTGAAACATGATGATGTGTCATACATTAAGAGTTTTGTTGCATCGTACAATTAAAGACTTGCATCGTACAATGGAAAACTTGCACCATACAATGGAACACTTACACCATACAAATGAAAAATGCTCATGATTGTTGTGTTGTACAATGTTGTACATGAAATTATGATGTACAAGTGAAAAGTTGTCACATCATACAATGCAAGCATGAATGGGCCGTACAATACTACAACTCCCTTGTCATATAATGTGATCACTTAGCAGCCTTAAAAAGTAATCACTTACTCTTGGTCATACAATGCAAACAAAGTGAAATAGTCGTACGGTGTAGATGAAATGGAATAGTTGTCCAATGCAAATGGGGAAGAATTGGCATGGTCGTACAATGTAGATGGGGAAGAATTGAGATAGTCGTAGAATAGTCACAGAAGGATTATATTGCCATCGCACAATACTGCCAAAGAAATAATATGGTTGTACAATGTTTTCTAGCCGTACAATAGGGGAATTTGATTGTCGTACAAACGAAATACTTTTCTTTATTTTATTATTTTTTTCAATTTCTACCTCATATTTTGCTTTTTAATTTTTATTTTTTTCTTATTTTCTATTGCTCTTTTTCTTTTTCTATAAATTTTTCAACAAGCATATCTATGCTCCAAGTTAAATATTTCACTCTTAGTACTCTAAGACGTGCCATCAATAATTTTGCATCCTTTTGCAAAGTTAGATACCTCTACTAGAACTATCATCTTTTGCAAATCATGAATTGCATCTAGCACATGTAAACTATCCATTTTTTTCAATTCATTCTTCCTTGGCTACTTATCATCACACAATCCTTGTTCATCTTCATCAATCTTTGTAGCTTCAATAAAATTACAATTTGATGGAAATACTTCATAATCCTCCATTTGCCAATGAAATAGGCCACAAAGAGAATTTGTTTCATCCTCCAAACATGACTGTAACTCCAAAATTCCTTCGTGGTTTGGTTCCATCAAACCCCGATTCTCTATTCATTTTTCTCCAAAGTTTGAATCTAATGAATCCAAAGAAGTTGCTTCCTCACTAATTGCTTGATTCTTCAAATCGATTATATATTTCTAACCCTTGTTCTCAATGGAGATTGTATTTTTTTCAAATTGTGATCGACTTTCACAACTACCAACCAACCACAACCCAACAATGCGTTGTGCACTTCCTTCATTAATAAAATGACCACAAAGTTTAACAGAAATGCTTGGGTTCCAATAATTACCTTTTGTCCCATTGAATGAATGAACAACGTAATTTCAATCGTGTCCACGAGACCAAGCGGTCTAAGGGACCTAGGAACACAACACACCCCTTTGTTGCAAAAAATGCAAGTTCTTTCTTCCCATTCTTCCTTGGGGACTGACCATCTACCCGTCTCACATCTAAGATGATGAGAGTCAGTCCTCAACTGTGCAACTAAAATTTTGGCTTTTCCCTTAACTGCAACCCTCAAATAAGCTTTTTCATCATGTTCCCATGTGGGGTTGAACTCTTTGACATAATGCGCTTTTTTTCAACCAATCTATCTTGTCCACATGCCAATCCAAAAAAATTCTAACACAAACTTTTTTATCTCCTCAATAATGTTAGGGCATTCATGTAGTTTAATGTCCCACTTGATCTTCCACTTGCTATTCTGCCTCATCCAAGCCTTTTTCCTACATTCTAATTCCTCTTAAACATCTATTTTTGGCCAGCAATGCTTATCCATGCTATCGACCTTTTTTTTAAGTAACTTAACAAACAAATTATTGATGATGCTTCCATTGCAAACATACCTGCTTCAACCAAAAGAATCTCATAGAGGATCGTTGATTTGACCATTAGAACTCTAAGTACCTTAACACCTCGTTGATCTCTGCCCACCAATTGAAAAGTTGGAGGCCAAATGGTCGGCTTGCCGGAACTTCTCCAAGTGTCTTCTCAAAATACATTTATACTAAACCCACCATCAACAATTGAATTGTTGAATTTTCTTCCAAGGATCTCCATAGCCACCATTGTTGGTTTCTTTGTCATATTAACTATTAGTAACATTGGATCGATCACTTGGTCGTCTGACAATGGAGGTTCAGTTATTGGATTTTCATTCTCGCCAGATTCAAATAAGTTGCAGCATGCAATGTATCATTGTTTAGGAAGACTTTATAATAGATCCACTACCTTAACCGGTATGGTAGTTTGAAGTACTTGCCTTGTAATATTTGAACAAAATGGTAATTGATGTGTTACCATACCTACATTTGCATTTGAGTGGCATCATTCATTAGCCACAACATTCTCCACTTCGGCCCTTGCTTCATGAAGCCTTTCTTTCTCGGCACGTGGATTTGGGTACATAGCCTTCTTTGCTTGGATGCAAGTAACAACCAATACTTCATTATGCCTTACATCAATCATGTTGACATTGGCCTTTTGCTTCGTACATTCAGTGTCTTCATGGTCCCCAAGTCCATACCATTTGCACAATAGTTGCAATTTGTCTTGCTTGTACTGGCAATCTCTCCCAAAGTGTCCCCATTCATTACACTATCGACATTGTATGATCGGACATCCTTTGGGGTCGTACTGTGTCATGTCCCCTTCTAGTTGACATCTCTCAGAGCACATGATTAGCCTATTATGCGACCCTCGTAGGCTGATAGGATGGATAGAGGGTCTTGATGGAGCTTGGCTTGGCTTCGTTCATCAGTATTTTTACCAGTTGGATTTTGTTTGGGCTCTTTCAGACACTTTTTGCCTGAGTTGCTATTTTTAACAGTATTCGGCATTCAGCGAGGCACCCCTGCTATTTTTAGCAGTATGGATTGATCACGTGCAGAATCACTTCCTTATTCGTCAGCTTCAGACGGTTCGTGCATCGGGTGAATATTGAGAGAGATTAATATTTAATTGATTTAATTAAATATTAATTTTTGGAGCTTATATTATAAAGTTGTAATATTTTAAATATTATAACTTAAGTGATTTTGGCTGAAGGGGTCGCCCATCATGGAAGGGGCCGTTTTAATTATATTTTATAATTAAAATTTGTTCCGAGACTATTGAAATATTAAAATAAAAAAAATTCGAATTTATTTTAATAAAAACCTAATTGAAGGAATTTGCACTTTTTCAAGAGTATAAGGCTTTGCTTTGAAAATCGAGCCATTATGTTATTGATTATTGAAAATTGATGAAGTCTTCAACCAGAGCACGGAAGCCAAGAAACCATCTTAGAGCATTGGGGAACGAGCCATCTCCAGTGAAAGCAATTCAGAGGTTGTGAAATATCTTCCGATTTATTGCCAGGCAAAGAGATTTCTTCATCCAGAAGAGATCATAGAACTTCACAGATCATTCACCTTCAGAGTTTTCAGAGAGATATTTATCCAGAAGAATTTTCTACAGTAAGGCGCCTATTCCCTTCAGATCTGGAGATTCCAAAGAGAGTCGTGTTCAGGCCGTACATTCCTGTACCTGGCCGTACCATTCAAGAAGAGTCGTACTTCCTTGTTCAAGAGAAAACGCCTTCCACTGTGGCCATTTGACTTCTACCCAGTTGGCGTATTCATCTCAGGATCAATCTTCTGGCATTTGACGAAGGGACAAGTGGATATTTATTGCAGCCGTACCAATTTCAGTCATCTTCAGCTAGCTGCAAATCAGGTTCTTTTAAATAATATTAGTCAGATCTTGCCTGTATTTCCAGAGATTTTTATTGTAATTGCTATAGCACAAATAATGAAATAAGTAGTCATCGATTCCTGAGCCTATTTGTATTAGATCTGAGCTCATTGAATTTATTTGCAATTTTATATCAATTTCTTTCCAAAATCGCATTCATTATTATTCATGCAAAAACTTCAAAAAAATCAAAAATACACAAAACAATCAAAAAAACAGTCAGATTCAGAAACAGGGGAAACTAGGGTTTTTACATACTGTATTTGGCTTCGAACTCTTTGATTCAATAACCACTTGCAAATGCGCTCTATGGCTTTGATGGAGTGGACTACTCTCCCTACATAAAGAGTACTTGTGTATTCTCGGCCTTCAAATTGTATGGGCACTCCTTTATTGAATGACCCATAATGTGGCAAATCTCACAAAACATCATTCTAGGACAATTTCCTTTTGTGTGCCCCTTAGTTTTGCACTCAGTACACCATAGTTCGTTAGTTTCTTTGTTGGTTTCTTTCTCCGCCTTCAATTATTTTATCATTTGAAGCATGTCCCTCCTGAGTGCTTGTATCATTCCTAATTAATTGTCACTATTGTCATCTGAACTTTCATCTTCCTCTATTTTTCTTTTACTACACGAGGAAATTTTATCTTCATTTTCTATGTTCATTGCCCAATTGTAGGCTTTTGCATAAGAAGAGGGCGGTACTATCATCTTTTCTCTTAAGGACAAAAGTAGACCTTTAATGAACCATCTTTTCTTGAGACCATCAACCGGTTCTTTTTCTAACTTTACAAGCAATTCTTTCAGTCTACGATTATAAGCTCATACGTTTTCATGCTTACCTTGTTTTGTATTGTAAATTTCAGCTACTATTTCATTATCATCACAAAGCAATTTAAACTCTTCTTTCAAGGCCTTCTTTAACCTCTCCCATGTATTTCAAAAGGCTTGATCATTTTTTATAAACCAATCAATCCCTACACCTCACACGGTGGCTGCAAAAGATCGTAACCAAATTGCTCTATCATCTTGCCCATATGTTGTCCAAATTGTTTCACAAGTCTTACAATGCCTAATGGGATACTCTGATCCATTGCCTATAAACTTGGGTAACTTTTGCTTTCCTCCAGTAGGGCTTACCATGATTTTAGTATGATGCAAACCTAACAACTAGAACCTACATGTTGGGGAGCTTTAATTCAAACATTTTGATGCTTTTCTAGCACTATCTGCCACATAGGAATCCTCAACACTTCCCTCAACTTCAGCCTTCCACGCATTTGTTTCGCCTTTAGATGTTATTTTATACTCACTTGGCTCAACTTCTTCTCCATCGATTGACAACCTTTCAATGCCCCAAAGGTTACTCTCACATAATTTTGTGAAGGAATGTGGCATCGTCTCCCGACTTCCCTCGTCTAAAGAAGGTTGTCTTGACTTTTCAACTTGATTGCATTCTCAGAAAGGGCTCCAACTTGGGAATCATACAGTTGTATTTTCCTAAAGTGTCTCTCATAATCTTCTCCTCCATTCCCTTTACTTGACAATCCTTAAAGATTGCCTAATTTCTTGGTCTTGACCACCTTGTGGCTCCTCTCACCTTTATTAGGATCTAAGAGCATGAATCTCTCAAATCTGACCCGATTTCTTTTTAAGGCAACGGCACCACATGTTTACTACTCTATCTGATAAAATAAATACATGAATTAATAATAGAGATAACAATGCATACTAGATACCAAAGTAAAATATATCTTTATTCGCACATGAAATTACTACAAAAAAGACTATAGATGGTCAACCAGGGATCAAAGTTGATTCGACCCAATCAAACTCCTTTCCTTGCTGATACACAATCTATTTAAAGGACTCGACAATTGCCAAGAGAAACGTGACCCTCAACCAATCGACAGTTAAAAGTACCCAAAGCCGACAAACAATTGATACAACCATACTATCTATATGAAATTGTAATGCCCTCTTTCTTCCAAGATTTGTATCTTTGCAATGGTTAGCCTACTATCTGGTCCCCATAGGCTAATGTGATGTTCAAGGGACCCTTTTGAGGGTAATTGGTGGTTCCTCGACAGGGTTTTGATGTTTATCTTAGTATTTTTCTGCTCAGTGACTCAATGTTTTGGTGGTGGGCCTTCTGGAGGTTGTTTTGGTTGATTTCTCCGACACTTACTAATTATAGTAAGTCACTTGGTCATATCACCTATACTTACTATTTAGAGTCATATTTGGATCAGTCGTCATCATGCCTACATCCGTAAAATATGATTGGATCATTCTTATGAGCTGGTGGTGGGTAATTATTGAGGATTAATGATTTATTTATATTATTAAAGTTATTTGACTTTAATAATATTAATATCACTTATTAAAAGCTGATAGAAGGGGTTAAATGGAAATTAATAAAGTGTTACATTTTATGATGCTTTATTAATTTATTATTTTTAAAACCAAAAGCAAATATTTATTTTATTTAATTATTTGACCAAGTGGGGATTTGGAGTATAAAAACCAAAAAGCATTTGCTTTTTCATTATCATTGATCATTTTATTGAAACTTGTGCAAATTGGAGAAACTGAGCAAGGGTTTGCTGGTTTTGAAGATTGAAGCTTTTTGAGATGAAAATCCTCAAAGAGAATAGTGTCTACAGGTGCGAAAGATCACCCAAGGGCATTCAGCGAGATAATCTCATTCAGAGGTTATTGCTAAGCTACATTGAATTCAGAAGATTGACTTAAATCATATATTCAGGGTGGAACCATACTAGGTTTTTAGAGATTGTTGATGTTCTTAGTTGCTGATCAAACACTTCCAGATCTGCATTATTGCATATTATGTAATCTGGGTATGATTCTAATGCAATTTCTTAAGACATAATCAAATCTGAGTTATTAATTTCATGCAGCGATTCAAGAGAGATAAAGGCAACGATTGAGGAAAAAGAGAAGTGTTCAAAGGCATCGATTAGTTTTCAACTAAAAGTCATGTCCTTTTAAAAGGAGATCACTCCTCAAAAGGATGTATCTCTTCATAGAGACATAGGGATATAAATGGAATAAGAAACGTGTGGAGAAAGAGTGTGAAAATAAAAGAAATATCGTACAAGCACAAGCAGATTTGAGGAGCAGAATATTATAGAAGACCATTAAAGCAAGATTTTGAAGGAGTTTTATTTTCAAGAAGACTAATACTTTGTTATTTTAGAGGTTGGTGCCTCTCACTTGAAGAGATAGGTTTCTCTTGCTAAGGTGGTACTTGATGGTGGGGATTAGTGTCTCCAATTGGTTGGTTCCTACAAAGATAAGTGGGGATTGTTGTCTCCAATAGGTTGGTGCCTACAAAATTTGTAAGAGATTTTTATATAAAGCAATATTTTCCGTGATTTTCTCCCAAAAGGGTTTCCACGTAAATCTTTTATGTTGTGCATTGAAAGTGATTGTGGTTGTTAATTTTAAAAATGGTAAAAGATAGTCTTATATTCAACCAGCCCGCCTCCCCTTCCCCCTTCTCAGTATAAGCTTGTGCTCATCAATATGGTATGACAAAGCCTATATAAAGCAACAAAGAGCACCTAGGACTTTGGAAAGGATTATTTGAGTCTCGACACCAAATATATCGTGGGTTATATTTATGCCAATAGATTCACAAACATTAGACTTGGATCCAAATACATCAGTAATGAAGAGAAGGATGCTAACAATCCAAATCCTTGGAAAACATCATAAGTAGTAAAATTGGGAGACATTTTAAACATTGAAATAGGGTTTTTACAGAATCCAAGTATGTCAGCATACCATAAGGGGTTAAATGGAAATTAATAAAGTGTTATATTTAATGATGCTTTATTAATTTATTATTTTAAAAGCCAAAAGCATCAAAAGCAAATATTTATTTTATTTAATTATTTGGCCAAGTGGGGATTTGGCGTATAAAAGTCAAAAAGCATTTACTTTTTCATTATCATTGATCATTTTACTGAAACTTGTGCAAATTGGAGAAACTGAGCAAGGGTTTGTTGGTTTTGAATATTGAAGCTTTTTGAGATGAAAATCCTCAAAGAGAATAGTGTCTACAGGTGTGAAAGATCACCCAAAGGCATTCAGCGAGAAAATCTCATTCAGAGGTTATTGTTGAGCTACATTGAATTCAGAAGATTGACTTAAATCATACATTCAGGGTGGAACCATACTAGGTTTTTGGAGATTCCTGATGTTCTTAGTTGCTGATCAAACACTTCCAGATCTGCATTATTGCATATTATGTAATCTGGGTATGATTCTAATGCAATTTCTTAAGACATAATCAAATCTGAGTTATTTATTTCCTGCAACGATTCAAGAGAGATAAAGGCAACGATTGAGGAAAAAGACAAGTGTTCAAAGGCATCGATTAGTTTTCAACTAAAAGTCATGTCCTTTTAAAAGGAGATCACTCCTCAAAAGGATGTATCTCTTCATAGAGACATAGGGATATAAATGGAATAAGAAACGTGTGGAGAAAGAGTGTGAAAATAAAAGAAATATCGTACAAGCACAAGCAGATTTGATGAGCAGAATATTATAGAAGACCATTAAAGCAAGATTTTGAAGTTGTTTTATTTTCAAGAAAACTAATACTTTGTTATTTTAGAGGTTGGTGCCTCTCACTTGAAGAGATTGGTTTCTCTTGCTAAGGTGGTACTTGATGGTGGGGATTAGTGTCTCCAATTGGTTGGTTCCTACAAAGATAAGTGGGGATTGTTGTCTCCAATAGGTTGGTGCCTACAAAATTTGTAAGAGATTTTTATATAAAGCAATATTTTCCGTGATTTTCTCCCAAAAGGGTTTCCACGTAAATCTTTTATGTTGTGCATTGAAAGTGATTGTGGTTGTTAATTTTAAAAATGGTAAAAGATAGTCTTATATTCAACTCCCCCCCCACCTCCCCCTTCTCAGTATAAGCTTGTGCTCATCAATATGGTATGACAAAGCCTATATAAAGCAACAAAGAGCACCTAGGACTTTGGAAAGGATTATTTGAGTCTCAACACCAAATAAATCGTGGGTTATATTTATGCCAATAGATTCACAAACATTAGACTTGGATCCAAATACATCAATAATGAAGAGAAGGATGCTAACAATCCAAATCCTTGGAAAACATCATAAGTGGTAAAATTGGGAGACATTTTAAACATTGAAATAGGGTTTTTACAGAATCCAAGTATGTCAACATACCATAAGGGGTTAAATGGAAATTAATAAAGTGTTATATTTAATGATGCTTTATTAATTTATTATTTTAAAAGTCAAAAGCATCAAAAGCAAATATTTATTTTATTTAATTATTTGGCCAAGTGGGGATTTGGCGTATAAAAGCCAAAAAGCATTTACTTTTTCATTATCATTGATCATTTTATTGAAACTTGTGCAAATTGGAGAAACTGAGCAAGGGTTTGCTGGTTTTGAATATTGAAGCTTTTTGAGGACAAAAACCCTCAAAGAGAATAGTGCCTACAGGTGTGAAAGCTCGTCCAAAGGCATTTAGGGAGATAATCTCATTCAGAGGTTATTGTTGAGCTACATTGAATTCAGAAGATTGACTTAAATCAAATATTCAGGGTGGAATCATATCGGGTTTTGGGAGATTCTTGATGTTCTTAGTTGCTGATCAAACACTTTCAGATCTACATTATTGCATATTATGTAATCCGGGTATGATTCTAATGCAATTGCTTAAGCCATAATCAAATCTAAGTTATTAATTTCATGCAACCGTTTGGAATTGGTTTATTTTGCAAATATCTATATTTTCTGTATTTCCTGGTAAAAACCCCAGATCAGAGGGGGTTATTATAGTGCTATCAAAGCCCAGCATATTCCTACCAGCCTGAGGGGTTTTCAAAAGGAAATTTTTCAGATTATCCAAGATATTCAAGAGTTAAGGTATTTTATTCCAGGTCGATATTCAGGTTAGCAAAGTTATAAAGGCCAAATCTCAGGAATTAAATTATTGGGTTGATATATCAAAACTGGTAATTAGCATAGTTTGCAATTAAATAGAATAAATATTTATGAATGACCCAACTGCATCCTATTCGCATGCCAAACTCGTATGATTTTTTTCTAATGGTGATCGAGCATTTGCAAAGCAAATTTGGCTTGGCCGAAGAGACAAGAATTGATGTAGCCCTAGAGTTTGACTAAGGTCAAATTCATTATTATTGGCTATGTCCATTCCAATGTCACTGCACAAGCTACTGAACATCTCTGAGGCAATCGATTTAATATGCTAAAAAATTCACAAATATAATGAAGGCGATTCTTATTATATTCATCTGCTCAAGTCAATTGTTATGAAATTGCTAGTATCGGGTGATACCGTTTAATCAAGGGAGTGTTGAAGCCACCGTTACTCCTTCCTATCGTGATCCTGTTACACATGCATGTGGATTGCGGTGGAGGGACAAGTCCGACGTGGGAGGAAAAAGCCAAGTCAGTCACCTATCTCCAACAAGGGTCATGGTGTTATTTCTGAGGCAAGTAAAACATTCGAAAGGCATTATAATCCTCTCCAAGTCGGGTCCTGTCTGTTGGGCGCTAGTTTTGTGCCACCGCTTCTCATATTAATAGCTTTCAAGATCAATACCATTCCTTTGACTAGCGTTGGCATTGATTGCTGTTGAGTGGAAACCTACGTGGATTGTGGAGTGGTCAAACAATTTCCTTCCAAACGCCTTATGACATCCATGCAATGAGTTTGAAGAATCATGGGTGTTTTTAAGAGCTACCATTTGGTCCTCCTTGTCAGCTTGCTACATAGTCATTAATTCATAAGGGAGTTGTGTGAAGTTAAGAGAACTTGTTGTCTCCTCCTGAAGGCATTACATGGGTGCATATTTTCAAATGCAAAATTAAAGTTAGTCAAAGAGTCATCTCAAGTACAGGTCAGGTTACACATGATACAAATTATTAATTTTTAATTCAAATATTGAGACACTGCTGAAAGTTCTGAATGTATGGTCAGATTTGCTTATTTGTAATAGTGATTAATTGGCTCTATTGCTTAATCGCCATTGGCATATATTTTCAAACCTAGTATGTAAACTTGTATTTTGGACATAAGGGTATCAATATCAAGAATAAATTGCTAAGCGTAAAGTATTCAAATATACCTCTACTATGCATGAATATATAATTGTATACAGTCTGAGCAAGTGTTGCAATATAATTGAAATGATGATATATAAGGTCTCCACTAAGAAGTGCAGTCATTGAATTATTTTGCATATAAAAAGATAAACCATTGCAGATCAGACCAACAAATTAGTTTGACAAATAGCATTGTCAAACTAGAGAAAAAAATCGAAAAAAAAAACAGTCAAACAAGGTAGAACACTCATTGATCAGTTTCAAGGTAGAAGATGGCTACAGATAAATTCATTATGAGCTGATGCAGGATTTGTACATGCTAATGAAGGACCCTAATATAAAAAAGGCATATTTAAGGATGGTTGCAAAACCAAAACATTTGGATAAGGAAGAAGAAGCCTTGGTTTGTAAAACAAAAAACCAAACATCTTTTGCAGCCACATTCGAGGAGCAACCTACAACTAGAAGTGCATTTTTAAATCATAGGGAAGACGTTGCAGCAGGCAACGAGGTTGAATTCCAATGTGATAGACTTCATGGGTCAACACCTATTGATGGGCATATTGTGAGCGATTGTGTTAGAGCCTACAAATCAATTGACAGTGATGATTCTACATTCCCTTCTAGTGATGATGTTACAGGTAAAGGTTACACAAGTCTCCTAGTGGGTTATTCGGAGATTGTGATTGATAAACCTTGTGAAGAATCGGTTCCTTTTGATGATTCTATGTGTGATTCTAACGCTGTCCCATTTCTTCTACACGAAGAAAGCATGACATCATTCAGTGAAACAGTTAAGTGGGATGATGATGATGACTTTGTCTTTGGAACTAACGCTGCTCTAGTTCCAAATCAGCAAATTTGCAAATAGGTTATCATAGAAGAAGATTTTGGGGAGGTACTTCAAGAGTATGAACTCTTGAAATTGGAGGAGTATGATCTTGTCCATTACCCCAAAAATTCAGAAAGAAGTAATTCAAATCAGCAAAAGATAGTTTACAATTTGTTAATAATCCATTGTTTGGGGTTGATGCTCATTTGTCTTATGATAATCCGCTCTTTGAGTTGGATAATGGTGCTCTTTCTAATCCCTATATGGATTTTGGAAATATTCGCAAGATTTGAGATCCTAGTAGTGGATCAAGACTTCCAACAAGGCTTACTGATGCATTTCACAATGTGCATACAAATTTACTTTCAACCCACTCACATTTGATTTGACTATGATGTAGAAGACACGCAAGTTTGAAATGGATGATTGGTATGAGGTGTTTCCTTCTGTGGATGAAGGGGACAAAACTTACAAGTGTTCTGAGTTGCTTCTACAAGATAATCATGCTATTGGGATACATGATATAGGAGCATTTTTTGAGTGGCTTGGCATTCCTAGTGTAGATAGAATGGTGCAGCAGGAGCCATCAGGAGTCAAGAAGGACAAATTCCAAATTTGTCCATGGGATCTAGGTGGAGTATACCCATGGAGGGTTATGATACTTGGAGATTTTTACGCTATGTTGCTTCCCCATCTTCAGATTGGTGAAGATTATATCAAAGTCGCGCAATAGAGCTCAGCAGGTATTGAGTATGGCGGGCTTCTTGTTGGGTTGCGGGCTTCAAGATCTACTATGCTTGGCAATTTGTTTTTTCTTCAAACTATGACTATCAGGGCTGTCGAGTTTAGCTTTATCTTTCTCCAGTGGTTGCAGTGGAGTTTTGGTAGAGCATTCTACAAACTGGTTTGGGATCCCGGCGTTCAGGACAGGCCTGGTTGTTCAAGAGAGGATTGATTAGGGACAAGCAATCTTGGGGAGGGTGGACTGTAATGTGCCCTTTTTCCCGAGATTTGTATCTTTGCAATGGTTAGCCTACTATATGGTCCCCGTAGGCTAATGGGATGTTCAGGGGACCCTTTTAAATTTAATTAGTGGTTCCTCAACAGGGTTTTGATGTTTATCTCAATATTCTTCTACTCAGTGACTCAGTGTTTTGGTGGTGGGCCTTCTGGAGGTCGTTCTGGTTGATTTCTCCCACACTTACTAATTATAGTAAGTCACTTGGTCATATCACCTATACTTACTATTTATAGTAAGTCATATTTAGATCAGTCGTCATCATGCCTACATCCGGAAAATATGATTGGATTCTTCTGAGCTGGTGTTGGGTTATATTATTGAGGATTAATGATTTATTTATATTATTAAAGTTATTTGACTTTAAATATATTAATATTTAATGATGACTTATTAAAAGGTGATATAAGGGGTTAAATGGAAATTAAAGTGTTATATTTAATGATGCTTTATTAATTTATTATTTTAAAGGCCAAAAGCATCAAAAGCAAATATTTATTTTATTTAATTATTTGGCCAAGTGGGATTTGAAGTATAAAAGCCAAAAAGCATTTGCTTTTTCATTATCATTGATCATTTTATTGAAACTTGTGCAAATTGGAGAAACTAAGCAAGGGTTTGCTGATTTTGAATATTGAAGTTTTTTGAGGACGAAAACCCTCGGAGAGAACAGTGTCTACAAGTATGAAAGATCACCCAAGGGCATTCAAGGAGATAATCTCATTCAGAAGTTATTGTTGAGCTACATTGAATTCAGAAGATTGACCTAAATCAGACATTCAAGGTGGAATCATACTAGGTTTTTGGAGATTGTTGATGTTCTTAGTTGCTAATCAAACACTTTCAGATCTACATTATTGCATATTATGTAATCCGGGTATGATTCTAATGCAATTTCTTAAGCCATAATCAAATCTGAGTTATTAATTCCATGCAACTGTTTGGAATTGGTTTATTTTGCAAATATCTATATTTTTTGTATTTCCTGATAAAAACCCCAAATCATAGGGAGTTATTCTAGAAATTAATATTGCTAGTATTTATATCAATACTATATGAAGCATACCATCTATATGAAAATAAATATTCAGTTAAAGGCATAGTTTGTTTTTGTGATATTAAGTTTATAAATTATTAAACCATATTCTCTCCAAAACATCCACTTTAGAGGATCTTGTCACATTTCCCAACACTTAGTCACTTTTCATAATCTTGGCAATGTGACAATATCATCATAACCCAAGAAAACAAGAAGACTTTTATAACAGATTTTAAAATTGGTTGCAAGAAGCAGAACAAAGTGGATTACGTTACACATGTGTGTTCCCTATAAACATACATGAGTTGAAAAATATAATTTGTGAAGCTTTGAAAACACACAAGGTCTAAAATCCCAAAAGGGAGAGACAAATCAGCTTTCCCAAAAACATATGTGTTAGAATATTGTCATTGATGTCAAAGGTGTTTGATGTAGACCAAAAGACAAGTTTATGACAGTTTAAGCATGTAGGCCGACCTCCCTTCATATTGGCATATATACAAGGCAAAATTAATTTGTATGTTAGCTGACTTCTTTTTGTTTACCCTTAGCGCCTATATTATTGGTAAATAAGTTTAAATTATTATCTGTTTGGGACCAACCACAAATGTTGGCCGACCATACTTTGGCACCAAAGACAAAGGCATATATATTAATGTGTATTAATCAGCCATGGAAAAGATGACAATGCCTAATTAATATGTAGCGATTCCTATAAGGAGCAACAAGTAATGATTAAAGAGCAGCAATTAGTATGTTTCTAAAGGCAGCAATTCAAGAGAGATAAAGGCAACGATTGAGGAAAAAGAGAAGTGTTCAAATGCAGCGATTAGTTTTTAACTTAAAGTCGTGTCTTTTTAAAAGGAGATCACTCCACAAAAGGATGTCTCTCTTCATAGAGACATGGGGATATAAATGGAATAAGAAATGTGTGGAGAAAGAGAGTGTGAAAATAAAAGAGATATCATACAAGCACAAGCAGATTTGAGGAGCGGAAAATTATAGAAGATCATTGAAGCCAGATTTTGAAGGAGTTTTATTTTCAAGAAGACTAATACTTTGTTATTTTAGAGGTTGGTGCCTCTCACTTGAAGAGATTGGTTTCTCTTGGTAAGTTGGTACTTAGTGGTGGGGATCAGTGTCTCCAATGGATTGGTTCCTACAAGATAAGTGGGGATTGGTGTCTCCAATAGGTTGTTGCCTACAAAACTTGTAAGAGATTTTTATATAAAGCAATATTTTCCGTGATTTTCTCCTGAAAGGGTTTCCACATAAATCTTTTATGTCGTGCATTTAAAGTGATTGTGCTTGTTAATTTTAAAAATGGTAAAAGATAGTCTTATACTGATTCAACCACCCCCTTCTCGGTATAAGCTTGTGCTCATCAATATGGTATGACAAAGCCTATATAAAGCAACAAAGGGCACTGAGAAGGACTTTGGAAAGGATTATTTGAGTCTCAACACCAAATACATCGTGGGTTATATTTATGCCAATAGATTCACAAACATTAGACTTGGATCCAAAAACATATGCGTTACTGGGCTCTAGAATGCATGAGAATCATATTTTTCCAATGCATTACATGTTAGTATATACGGTGTTTAATTTACTGAGTCATACCGAGTTTATTCGCTGAGTTAGATATTGAAATGAGCTTGATGAGTCCGAGCATAGTTGGAGTTTCAATACTATGACTCAATCTAACAAGCACTACAGCTTAGTTATGTAAATTGAGGCTTAGCAATTTTAAACTTGAACACAACAATCCTAAAAGCACATCACTATTAGGTAAAATGAGCCACACCAAACAGCAACAAAGAACCTACCACAAAGACCCAGTCACAATCCAGCATCGAAACATGAGATCCTAGGTCCAATTTCTCGCTGGTGTTTTATAAAATAGCATATATCATCATATAGTACAATTCTAAAAACCGATGGCTTCAAAGTCTCACACAGACCTTTTTCGTAAACTTATTTTCAATAGTATGGATGGGGGAAGCCTCGAATCACTAATTCTTAGTACATGAATAAAACTAAAAATAAAAAAGCTCAAGAGGTTGATCCAAAACATCTGATGGTTTTTTAAATTTCCCACGTGTCTTTTTCCCAGAAGCCTCTCGTGTACAATTTAATTGTGGAAGCTCGAATTAGTTATTCTTAAACTAAAATTAAAAAATCCCAGCAATGGTTAACATGATGCGATGGTTTTTAAAATATCACACAATTCTGTTTCGGGAGCCTCTTCTCAACAACTATGAACTGTGGAAGCCTCAATTATCTTATTCTTAAAATCAAGATATTATAACTTCTTTTCGAAATCAATTGTCTCCAAAAAAGCTGTAGAAAACGCACCTGCCGAAGTCCTTGAATGCAGCGCTGCCTTTGCTTTTGGAAGAAGAGACCGAATTAGCACCCCACACCATGCCCAGGGTTCTATTCCCATCATTTGCTCTCTTTCTTTTAGAAGTTGGACGAAATGGAACTCTTCCGTGGCTCATTTTTGCGAAATTAGGGTTTGAATGAAGCTCCAATTAGGGTTTGAAAGGAGGATTCGAGAACCAGTGGAACACGGGTTTGAAATTGTGCTCGAGAGAGGAAGAAGAAAGGCGGGAGAAAGTGAGTTATATGGTTTTGCTTTAAAATTATTGGTGCTACTTTTCTTTGTGATGAAAAAAACTGTGTTTTTTATTGGTTATTTAGGGAAGAGGAGATTAAAAACACCCCTATTTGTAATGGAGAATTTTGTATACCTATGCTAATTTGTATTATCTTGCAGAGGAATATAATATATGTGTGTTTTATTAGTTTATCAAAATGACCTGATCTATAAAATGGAAGGTCTTTTTAAATAATTCTATATATGTTTTGGCTGCTATTTTATCTCTATTTGACTTTTTCTTAGTTTTTTCTATTTTATTTCATGTTTGTAATCAATGTAAACATCATTTTATGTTAGAGATTGTATTTTGATATTTTTATTTTTTAATAATATATTTATATGATATACATATTTTTAATGTAAGGTTTTTAATAATATATGTGTATGATCTATTCATTTTGATTATAATACATTAATTAACAAAGTTTTATAACAATAAAAATTTATAAATTCATAAAACTCAAAGAATAGTTAAATACAATAAAAAAATAAATCTAATGGCATGGTCATGATCTAGTGGCCTCAAACTCTTACAACTCAATTTAGTCTAGTATAAAATATTATAGAAAATAACAACTTTTCTTTGTTGTATCCATTCACTTTAAACTAAATTTTAAAAATAGCATTCAAACTTTCAACTTCAACAGTCTTCATTTTGCCATACACTCGAGCATTTTCAAAAACATAATGGTTTTCTCAAAAATCTCATTTGATATGGAAAATCTACAATAAATTCTCTCAATGTTTGTGTTTGTCAATATGCATATTGCAAAGTTATCCTTGATTGTTGTTTGTTAAAATTTATCCTTTTGTGATCTTTGAAATGTATGATGTACTTTGACACTATGGTGTAAACTATGACAAAAAACTATGAGATTTTTCATTACAAGAAGTTGATATTTATTTAAGGATCAACATATGTTATTTAAGATATAATCTTTAGTAAGGCCATTACAATGTTTTAAATGTTAATAAGGTATGTCTTTATCATTTTTGTGGTAGGTTTATTCGAAGTTGTATTTTTCTATGGGATAATCCAATAGATTCTATTATTGATATTTGCAAAGTTAATATTATTAGTATAAATCATTAAATAAATAGATATAATGTTAAAAACTGCACATGTGTGTCTATTTATGCATATCTTTGGAGTTCTAGAAGCGTTATTCTCTTTAGTGAAATTATATAGATATGTCTACTTCAATTGAGTTCAAATAGTCTTTTTCCAAGGATGAATGCATTTTGTAGATGATTGTATTTTTTTAGGTTTAGTCAAGTTGGTTTTTGTAATATGTTCAAATTCTCCTAGATTTTTTGTGTAATCTTGAGTAGGATTTTGAATATAGTTTTTGTTTTCATTTTGAATTGTTTTGTGAAATTTTTGTACTCTAAACTCTATTGAAATTTATGACAATATTTGTTTTGTCTTTAAACTCTATTTAATTGTAAACTCAATTTGCTTCACTTTAAATCTTAATTTAGATTCAATAAGGGTTTGAATGTTTTTTATTTTTACACCTTCGATTGCAATGGATTTTTTAAAATACTTTAGGATTCATTCTTTTCTTTTTAATTAATCGTGTGACTACATGAAGTACTAAATTTACAACTATAAGAGAGCTTAAGAATGGATTTTTTTTATTTAACCAAAAATACATGAAGTTGAGAATTAAGACTAGAAAAAATAAAATAGAAAGAAATGTCAACATGTTACAAAATTGATGTTCTTGAAAGCCTTCGGATATAAAGTATTAAAATTTGGAACAGAAAAATATATGTTTTGATTGTTGACATGGTCAACTCTCTAAAGATCATCATCTCAAAGGGATAAAATGTCTTAAAAATAAATAACAAGTCTCAACACAAAATAATTAGAAAGCCAAGTTTGTAATAATGAAGGAGCGAGGATGGGCGAACAGAGCGGGCGCGAGGGAGGACTGTGGCGTGGAGGAGACGATCGTGTGTGACGGTAGGAAGACGCGGAAGACTTCTACCAAAGCTCGTGTGAATGGTAAGCTACAATCTTCATGGGCGGATGGTCGAGGCTGCGAGGTTAGGGATGGGCGACATCGGTACCCTCTTCGATCTGGTGCCTCCGTGGATCATTCTTGCCCCCTGAGCAAACCCTAGGTTTTGATACCTCTCTGCCTCCTACACTGGATCCTTCGACGGTTGTTGCATGTAGAAACAAGGCAAATCCTTTTCACAATTGCTCAGCTTTCTATCTAAAGCAGATCAAGCGCTCTTATCCTTGTGTGCCTCCCTTCGGCGCCCCAACGGCTGCTCACTCTTCCCCCACTCCTGCATCGGTTCCTCAGGCCGGCGACCCTTGTCTTTCTCTTAGGGATTTTGCGATGACTTTCTCTAATGAGCTCAAAGACTTTTGCATTTCTGACAACTGCATTAATGTGATCGCCTAAGACACTGGTAAATGCTCCCTTATTTTGTGTTGCCTGTGTAGGCGCCCGGCTACGACATCTCTCCTAGAATGGATTCAAACCAATTGGAGTAACTTGGACACCCCAACGATTGAGTCGCTGGACTTCAATTTTTTTATCATTTTTTTTTCAAAGCGGACTGCCAATTTGTTCTCCAGAATGGTCCTTGGTTCTTTGGCCACTCTTAGATCTTCATCTCTCCATGGACTCTTTTCTTTGATCTGACCTCTACTAAAATCACTTTCATCCTGATCTGGATCAGGCTTTACAATCTACCCCTAGTGTTGTGAAATAGAGACATACTCTGTAGTTGATTAATCAAATTGGATCTTTTGTCAAACTAGATTTTGAAGGGGATTTTTTTGAGCGTAGATTTTATAGGGTTTGCGCTTTGATTGACATCTCAAAAACTTTGTCCCACTCTATTCGTATCCAGTCTTCTCATGGCATCTGGACCATAGTTCCACGGGGACAAGTCCACGTCGAAAAAGCAACCGTCTCGAAGACAAGGACATTTTCAAGACGCGGAGACGTCAAAGAAATGTCCCCCGTCGTCCCCCCGTCGTCCCCCCGTCCCTTCGTCGTCCCCTGGACGTTTACTTCACAAGGAGTCTTCTCTGCATCTCAAAGTCTTCTAGGCGTCTCCTTTGGGAGTCTTCTGGGAGTCTCCAAGCCTCCGAGTTTCCCACGTCCCCTATTAATAATGAAAGTCAAGTGTATTAAAATTTAATTAAAATCAAATTTATTAAAATTTAACTATTATGAATTATCATGTAAGTTAAAGTTTTTCATTTTAACTTCTATCTCATTTCGAGCGACGGTTCTACCCTACCCGTGTGTGCCTGTGCGAGCATTCGAGACTACCTGAGAGTGAATGTGCAAACTGAACCAAAGGAGAGATCAAGTTTTCGGATTTTCCAAGGGCGTCATTATTCAACACTTAGTAACACTCAAGTCTCAATAGGTATTTACGATTTCGGATTTAGCATTTTGATTTCAACCGCTAGGGCATTCAACATTGGCAACAGGGGATTGACAGTGAATCCCTCAAAGGGATGCCAGCTCATGGAAGAGGCAATGATGTCACCTTCCATGAGCTGACATCCCTTTGAGGGATTCGCTCAACAGTTCGTTGAACTGTTGACGGAATGCCTCAAACGGATGTCAGTTGCATGCGACATCGTCGCCTCTTCCATGAGCTGGCATCTCTTTGAGGGATTCACTCAAAGCCTCAACCAGTCAACCTCAATTCCAAATTAAAAAAAAATGAAAAATTTTAAATTTGAAAATGAGATAAAAGTTAAAACTAAAAACTATTATTTATTTGCTGGCATTTCTGCAAAATGTGGAAGCACAGGTAAGGTATGTGAACTATTTGACACTTGACAGTGACTGAATGCATCAAGGCAAAGCATTTTAAATTTTTAACTGTAAACTGTTTGACACTTGAGTCCTTGATAGTGACTGAATGCATCAAGGCAAGGCATTTGAACTGTTTGATTGAAGGTAAAGCATGTGAGGCAAGGCGTTTGAAGTTTGAACTGTTTGACTAAAGGCAAGGCATGTGAACTGTTTGATTGATGCATTCAGGCATCAAGGCAAGGCATTTGAACTGTTTGACAGTGATTGAATGCAGTCACTGTCAAACAATTCAAATGCCTTGCCTTGATGCCTGAATGCATCAGTCAAACAATTCAAACTTCAAATGTCTTGCCTCACATGCCTTGCCTTTAGTCAAACAGTTCAAATGCCTTGCCTTGATGCATTCAAAATTTCAATCAAACAATTCAAATGCCTTGCCTTGATGCATCCAGTCAAACAGTTCAAATGCCTTGCCTTGATGCATTCAATCAAACAATTCAAATGCCTTGCCTTGATGCATTCAGTCAAACAGTTCACATACCTTGTTTGTGCTTCCACATTTTGCAGAACATACCACATTTTGATTTATTAATTCTTATGCATATCTTGCAATATTGCAATCCATGAGACCACATTTATGATTTGAATTTCTTTCAAGTTTTTAAGTTTTAGTTTATATTATATTATATAAGTCTGATTTTTTTTTTACATTATTTGTGTAGCATCATCATCATAATGAATTCACACAACAGAAGTGATGATGAACCAGGAATTCAAAGTGAAAATGATTCATCAGATGATCTTGACTTTCAAATAGGAAGGGAGGTTGTGGGTGAAGTTAAACCACAAGTTCCACAACATGGCTCAGCCTCAAATACTCAAACTACCACAAGTTCCATTGGCACTAGAGATAATAGCTGCCCTTCAGAAATCCTTCAAGAATGGGCCAAGGGCCTCTTTGATCCAAAAAAACCCTTAAAACAATTTGCATCCAAGGTAGCAGCAAAGCTTGGGGCAACTAGGGGCACTAGATTATGGAAGTGTCACATGTGTGAGCTTACATGGTTTGGCAGCATTACAAGAACTAATGCACACTTTCTTCTTATTCGAGGCAAAGGTGTAGATGTATGCAAATTTGTGGTAGGTAACTTGAATTACAAGGTTGAAATTTTAAAATTATGGGGTTGTAATGAGGATGAAGTGCCTGCATCTGCTACATTGCCACATAAGAGCTTGGGTGATTAGTTTTCAGCAGTGTCTACTTCTATTTTGGAGAGTCAAAGGCCACCAAATCCGTTTAGTTCAAGTGCAGCAGAGCCTAGGGGGAAACGTAAGATGGCATCTTCACAACCTTTAGCAGATTTATTCAATGTGCAGGCAAAGGATGAGGCAGATGATGCCATTGGAAAATTATTCTTTGTCAATGGCATTCCATTCCACGTGGCTCGCTCTCCTTATTATAAGGAAGCTATGTCAAAGATAATAAGGGCGGGACAATCATATGTGCCACCAGGGGAGAATAAATTGAGGACAACAATCTTGTATCAAAACTATTCCAAGATTAATATTTTGATGGAGAAGATGAAGAGAACATGGGTCACAAGTGGATGCAGCATAGTCATGGATGGGTGGACGGACATTAGGCATCATCCACTCATCAATATCATCACCACATCTGTAGCGGGCCCTTATTTCCTTAAGGCTATTGATTGTTCAGGGCATAGCAAGGATGCCCATTATCAGTTTTAGATCCTCAAGGATGCTATAGAGGAGGTTGGACCACAAAATGTGGTGCAGGTAGTGACATATGCGGCCCATGTTTGCAAAGCTGCAGGGAGGTTGATTGAGGCAGCCTATAGACATATTTTTTGGACTCCTTGTTGTGTGCATGCTATGAATAATGCACTTAAGGACATGGGTAAAATCAGCCGGATCAAATCTATTGTCAGTGATGCTAGAGATGTGCAGATATTTATCTGCAACCATCATCATTCACATGCACTTTTCAGGTCCTTCTCCAAGAAGGAATTCCTAAAGCCTGTAGAGACTCAGTATTCATCATACTTTATTCTCTTGGAGAGGATGCTTGAGTTGCAAGAGTCTTTGCAACTAATGGTAATGACAGCAGAATGGAACAGATGGCCTGAGTCAAAGACACAACAGGGATTGAGGGTTAAGGAGGCGGTGAAGAATGAAGTCTTTTGGGTTGATGCCAAATATGTTGTCTCCATCATCGAGTCAATCTTCAAAGTTATTAGATTTGGGGATTCTAATGCACCTTCCCTTGGAGAGGTATACGAATGCATTGATTCCATGCTTAATCAAATGAAGGCTAAAGTGTGAGAGAAGGACCCCACAATGCAATTCTACATCGAGCATATTTATCCAATCATTCAGCATAGATGGGAGAAACTCAACACTCCCTTCTACATGGTTGCCTACGCATTGAACCCAAAGTGGTATGTGCCACGTTTTGGTAGAGTGACACCTATAGAGGATGTTGAGGTCAAGGAAGGGTTCATGAAGGCCATTGACAAAATGTATGGTCCTATAGAGGTCAGTTTGCTTCATACTGAGTGGACAAAATTTGCTACTCTTTGGGGATATTCAGAGGCAACCAAATTAGATTTGTAGACTATGTCATAGGAGGACCCCAAGTTGTGGTGGAATATGCATGGGCCTAGATCTTTGATTACTACTCTAGCCATTCGTTTGTTGTGCCAGGTTTCTAGTTCTTTTGCTTTTGAGAGGAACTAGTCCACTTATAACTTCATCCACTCTGTTAAGAGGAACAGGCTCACTTCTAGGAGGGCAAAGAAGCTTGTGGTTGTCCATAGTGCCTTACGTCTCATTAATCGTAGCACAGCTACATACAAGGAGAGTCTAGTAGCCAGATAGGATGTAGAGCCAAAAGAGCTAGCACATATAGATGAGGATGCTACATAGACAGTGCTAGTTGGTATTGGTTTAGATGAGCTTGAGCGTTTGGGGTCCTCGTCCGACGGTTCCAATGATGAGGAGATTGGCATGGAGCTTGGAGTTGGAGCATGATTAGATCATTAGAGGCATTAGGCCATTAGCTATTTACTTTTTAGTATTTTGTTTTTGAAGTTTGAAGTTTGAACACTGTTGTGTTGATAACTTGATACTTGATTGTAATTATGAATCATGACTATGAAATTTTGAAATTCAAATTATGAATATGCAAAACTAGTTCTCGTTCCAATCACAATGTCTATTAAGTTACAAGTATATTTTCAATTTGATTTTCATTGTTTCAATGTTCCTTAGGCTTTTACAATTATACATCTTTTTATAACTAATTTTTTAAGTACTATATGTATTTCAGTGCACCGCCCCCCCGCCGTCATCCCCTCGCTGCCCCCAAACCCCGCCCCCGCGCCCCCAAAACCCATCCCCTGCCCCGAAACTTGGTGGAACTATGATCTAGACCCGATATCTAAATTTTGAAGGATTGCCCTTTCGTTGCTTCTAATGCAACAAACTGGGACACAAAATTGAGGCCTGCACCATCCAACGATAGCATGGGAAAAGGTTTGTCAAACTTAAAAAATGGGTAAAAAAGGATGGGTCTCCAGATGAAGTCATCATCTGGCGAAATCACAATCAGTTTCTAGACCCCCATCAATCTTCTCAAGTGGATCATGGTCCTTCACTAGTTCCTTCTTCTTTGTCTATTATCGTTGTTCAGGATCCTCTATCGGATGCCTCTCCTGATTTGAATTAGGTCAATTCTAAGTTTGATGGTATTTTTTTCTTTTATGGACGACTTGGAAAATCCCAATCATGATTTTTTTGAGGATGACTTGGTTTTGGAGCTGCCTCAACAGCTTGGACTTGCCCAAACAGCTAGTAGAAAACTTAAACCTGACTATGGTGCGAGAAAGAATGGAAGGAAGATTGATGCTGAAATTTTTTGAATTGAAGGCATGGAAGCTATGGAAGGGGGAACCCAATGGACAACAGATGCCCTATTCTCTCGAAACAACAAAAAATCCTAAGGGCTCGGTTTAACTCTCATTTTCTTCTGATGTGACTTCTACTCTTTATCTAGTTTTTGATGATGTATATTTGTCTTTTGCTACTGTATGAACCTTTTGTCCTCTCTAGATCTTCTAGGTTCCTTTTTGCCTTGTGGTCCTTGTCTGGCAGATTCTTTATAATTTAGTCTCCTTATGTTTTAATAAAAGGGTGTGGGCCCTCTTCCTAGTATTTATCGATCAAAAGAATAATAATAATAATTAGAAAGCCAGATATCTCAATTCACTCTATAAGCAACAACGTTAGAAAAATAAAAATATCCTTGCCCTCAATTACCTACTCAAAGAAATATGAACCCCTCTTAGAAATACATTAGATCCAGTTATTTAAATCACACAGAGGATGTAAAAAGTTCATTAAACCCTCCAACCATAAATATCATCAAACTAAAGAACTTTTCAACTTTATGATAATTCAAAACAAGGTTGACACAAACCTAATTTGATATATAATTCTAAATAGACTTTAAATATCAATTTTATAAAACAATAACACCATTCATCAAAATAGCAATCTATTTTAACACTACAACCATGAATACAACATACTTTGAGCTAAAACTGACCATTTTGAATATGTTAAGCCTTGAAAAATAATACGCAAAGTCTTAGGCCTAAAGCAGTAGTAGTACATCCTGAGTATAGTAAGTATATTATTGACATGCATGATCACATGAGAAGTGGCAATTCTAATGCATACATTCAACAACCTAAATGAATAAATTTCCCTATGATTGTGATTGATTTAAAAGCATTACACCAAACCCACCTAGAAGGGTGTAAGACCTAAGAATCCAAGAACACTTCAAATTTAAGCACCAAATTCCTTCAATGACCCAAATTAGTAAAATTAGTAAGCATATTCAATTCCACTTTTTTTTCAAATTCAAATGCACTGAAGACAATGCAATGGGGCTAAATTCAATTCACATCTTTTTCTAACTATAAAATTACTTATGGTTGTGGGTGCTTACAATTTTGGATTTTGGAAAAGGGGTTTCCTTATTGGTGGATTTATATTTGTGGGCTAGTCAAAATAATGCAAGGGAATTATAGTTTGATTCTAAAATTATCAAGTGGATAATATTTTCAAAATAACGAGAGTCATCAGATGTCTGTGAATGCAATTTCAATTTCATAGTTACATTTAAGAGTTACAATCAAATAATTTATAGGCCATGACAAGATAGAAATTACTTTTGACAATCCTAACTAATAGAAACTTGATCAATAGGTTACCAAAACCAACATTTGAAAGCATGCCTAGAGTATACTAGTGACCCTAATCTATTAGATTTTCATAAACTATGTGTTTCTAGTATATAACTATTGCTTGTAATTTAAAAATTTGTGAATCAAATTGACTAACGGATCAAACTAACTCCACCCAACTTCACATCTAGATGTCATAGTTTTCATAAAAAAATAATAAAAATGTATCTTCAACATCATTTCAAATGCCATGCTTGCTAATGTGGTTCTCATGTTGTTGTTTGATGAGTTTGACACTCCAAACACTAAGAAGAAAACTATTTGTAGTAGATACACATGTATTTATCCCTAACATTAATATGTTAAAATAATTTTCTTACAACCTAAATTGTATGTAAATATGTTGATTCCTTGAGGATTAAATTTGAGACATATTTGAAACTTGGTTTTAGTGTCCAAATAAAGTTCAAGTACAACTAATCCACCAATATTAAACTCATGATTGAATTCTTGCCTCGCATTATTGTTAAAACCAAGTGTACAAGTATGATTGAACTTGTCAAACATATTTCACACTTAGCATTAGTGTTCAACTAAAATCCTCAATATTTTCAACACATTGTCATGAATCTATACCGACACTTTCTAGCATACTCCTCTCTCCATTTTTTTCAAGCATTGTGGGCACCTTTCCCTAGAATACAATATTCCTAGCTGTCATATCTAGATGTATCCATATACAAGCCCATATTTTGTTTGTATTTGATATGTTTGGATATAGTACCACACTATTTTGTATTAGGTTGGAGTTATAGGGTCATAATAAAGTCTAAATACCAAGGTATAATTGGTTTTCTTAGTGATCACTCATCCAATTTCTTGCTAGTTGTGAAAATAGATCAGATCATAGATTCCAATTCAATGATAAAGAATAAGACATGAAGCATATTATCTCAAGGGTTTGCATATGGTAAGACATGAATTTTGTAACCCTATGGAATGATTAGTGTAATTAAAATACCTGATTGAGTGGAAATTTCATGTTTACTAAATGAACCACGTATAATTCTAGATCCAAAATCATGTTAAATTCTAATATTTTTCCCCCTCTCACATCTGTTGAACTGATTAGGTTATCATCAAGAGTATCCAAACCTAGACAAGTGTAAATTTTAATTTAATTTCGATTCTCCATTTGGATTGATAAATTTTCGTGCATTTCAATACCTTGATAGACTTGAGAAAGCTTATATAAATAAATTTATTCACTCATTTACATCAACATATCAAATTATTTTGAATTTTTCAATACAAGACAAGAGACTATATTTGTATTTACCATAATGTTCATGTATACCCACTTAAAGCCTTCACATATGGATTTTTAGCCCAATGCAAACAAAAAAAATCACTTACAACTTTAAAAAACTTATTGTTGAGAATTTTATTATAGGTTCAAATTTATTGGATTAAGTAATCCAAAATTTCCTTCCTTAATCCAACCCCAAAACAACAACATTGAGTGTGATAGTAGCCTTCCATTTATTGTTATTGCTAGTATTCTCACATTTATTGCTAATAATGTTACATCTCATTTTTATAGTGTTCACATAAAAAACTTGATACACTAAAATTATCAATTTACATACTTGAATCAATAACAATAACTACAATTGAAGAAATATGCGATGCATGTTGTTAAATATCAATGCTTCAATTACTCTCTCAACAACCTAGGCACTCTTCATAGGGATATTTTGCAATAAAAGAATTTAGAGATAGTTGATATGGTCACTTGAAAAGACTTCAATCACAACAAACAATGTTTCTTTCTCATTTATTTCATTTTTATTTCTCAATATTTGTAACTTTAAAGCACAATATATGGCTTTTTCAACCATGATAATTTACTATAAGACAATGTTTTATGTTTTGACTAAATTGTTTCTATAATTAAACATTAGAATATCTCATTACAATACAAAATCTATTGATATCATTTAAACTTAATTTATTGGCAATGATTGCTTGCACTTAATAAAATAGAAATGAATTATATTCTTTTCTCATCATTAGTTAATTGAACGGTGCTTTCTTCTTATAAACAATCAATTAAAAAATTAATAATTCAACAACACTATGTTGGTGTAGGTTTGTATTTTCCTAGTGGGTTAATTTATTTTCTCTTAGTCCTAGATTTTTCCTGCACCTTTATTAAGTTTTCTTAGGATAATAAAGTGAGTTAATAACCAGGAGATAAGTGATGTGGTTTCCACTTCCTTAAAGGGTGAAACACTTTTCACTTTTGGTGGCCATCTCCACTTTTGGTGGTTAATTCCTATTGGTTGGATTTGTCACCTCCATCATCTCCTTAGTTCTATTTAAACTCACTATCTAGCTTATATTTTTATATATACTCTTGCACACTTTGACATACATGCACTTTAATGCATGCAGTCATTATTCTATAAATTAGCTTTGAGCTCCTAATGTAATCTTGTCATTTTGATATTTGCACATCTCTTGGAATCTCAGGTATATAATTGTATTATTTCATTTATAATTTTATAGCTTATCTCTCTCATAGAAGATCTTGGTTATTCAATCTATTTCAAATTTTTAACATGGTATCAGAGCTAAGATTTTAAGAGTTTCGAGTACTTAGATTCTTGATTAAAAAACTAGAGTTTTTGTATGATCTTGTAAATTTATGTATGCTCTTCTCTTGCATTTCAATGCGATCTGGAGAATCAAAAAGGAATTATGAAGATATGTTAATCCTATATTTACATGTGTGTTTTTGGTGAGATTGTTGGTCTCCTCTAATGATTCAACAACTAAGCCTTTAAAGTTGTAACTCAGAGATTGGACATTTGTATTGAATATCTATCTTGCTCATCATAGAAGTTCATTTAATTGTCAACCCAGAGACGTGAACTTGAAATGGGTAAGCACTGTATGTGCATGAGGTTTCCACTGTAGCCATATTCATCCTATAGCTAGAAAAGACACGATGTTGAAAGTAAATTGCTTGAAAGGAAGTAACATAAACACTAGGCATAAACCAACAGCTATATTGAACTGAAATGCTTTTCGTTGTTTGCTTGTCCTATTCTTTATTTTTGGCAGAATCAGAAACAAACATGGAACTTTGAGAAATTCTCAGTTTTGTTCTCGTTCTGATCCCGCCCCCACCTTTGTGTTTTGCTTGTCTGTTTTGTTTGGGATCGGTTCCTTTGGTTTCAATACCTTTCCTTTGTTTTCCCTTCTCATTCTTTGTTCTCAGCGTTTCTTTGTCTTTTCCAGAACTGAAACCGGAACCAAACCGGTAACTTGTCAAAAAATTTGTGACCAGTTTCGATCCCGATCCCGCCCCCGCTCTTTTGTTTTTCTCCACTTTACTTCAGTTATGCAGTAGTTTATGTGCTTGTTTCCGTCATGATTCTGTATCCAACCAACCATATTAATGACACTAATTACAAACCCTCCACACGTGTGAAATCAAATTCATAACCTTAATTAAGGTTAATTTACTCACTATTATTGTTGTTTAGACTGTAATAGCGAACTAGAGCTGAGGTAGAGAAGGAGGATCATGATTTAGTCAGGAAGCAAGCATTTGCGCGCAGATTGGATCAAGTTTCAACCTGTTGGGTAGTGTTTGAGGTAGGTGGGTTTTTCTCTCGCTTCGTTTTGCTTATCATTTTGTTTTCCTTGTGTTCTTCACGCATTCACGAGATTTCTCATGGATCTTCACTTGTTTTGCGATGTTGTGTTTGTTTTCCTTTTCGGTTTTTTTTTTGGTTGTTTTTAATTTTCTTTTGTCTTTTCTATTTTGTTTTGCTCGCTGTGGTTGTTTTCGTGTTTGGTCATGTCCGTACTGTCATGCCCTAGCTTTTGCTTAGGGTGTCATTTTTGAAAGGATTTGAGGGTTCTTAAAAGGTCTCTGATATATTGAGCGACTCTCTCAATCTTTTTCGTATGTTGACTCAATGATTTTGCGTGGGGTTTTGATGCCCTCATTTTCTAAGTCGACTAGTTAAAGTAAGCTAGGGTTTTTGCATGCCATTTCAATTTAAAATCATGCCCTAGTTGATGGTTTCCCTTCAGTCATATGAGGGATTGATTTATGCTACTATTTTAAGCCTCCTCAGCTCATCATATGACCTTGTTTTAAATCACTATGAGTGCTCAAGTAAGGTGGCATCATGCTTAAATGATAAAGGGCGGAGTCAGATCCAGGAATGGGTTCGATCCATAAACCTCTGTTTGAAATGTTCTAAATCCGGTTCTAAACCCGCTCTCGATAATTTTTTTGACTATTAAACATCCTTTACCCTGGCGGAAGTGGAACCAGAATGGAGGAAGGATTTGAAACTTAGTGATGTTCCAAGTCCGATTTTCGTTCCAGTCCCAATCCCAATATCCATTCCAACTCTGGTCCTGATCTCGATATTAAGTCTAATCCCAGTCCCGGTTTTGATGATGATCTTGATCCTAATCCCGCCATACAAAACGCTTCCCGATACTGATTCTTTTCTTGGTTCTACCTCTGGTGAGTGGTAAATTTTGCTAAATATGTAGAGACTACATGAAGAAGGATAGAGTAACATGGAAGGTAAGCTCTCTAATACTGATTTTCATACTTTCCATAGATCTAATCCTGGGTTGTCATGCAGGAAGTGAGCGATGTCAGGAGCCTCTGCAGGAGCGTCACAAATGGAAGGTCAGACTGTAGAAAGTTCAAAACAATCAAAGCTTAAGAGGATCAAGGTGGAGCAATTGTCATACACCTTGAGATATAAAAATTAGAGTCCCATTGTTACTGCAAGAAAATTGGATTCAAAATTGGTTGATGTCACAGACACCAATCTAGGCCCACTTAATTATGAGGAATTGTTCGATGATACATTCTCTTAACATGTGGCCGAGCAGATCGAGAGAATAGTTCAGTCGAGATTGGCACTGTCACCATCTTCCCACTTTCAGTCTAATGCCCAAAACTTATCATTGCAGTGACAAGAGCTTATAACAAACGGCCAAGCAATGTGTTGATCTTCAAGAAATGTGATCATTGACTTCTCTCCATAGATGATGAAGTTAATGTTCAACGTACCTACCCCTCAGAATCCTAGGTTATTGAATGAGGCAGAGGCATTGCAATTGTTTAGCAAACATAAGGAAGTCAATAAGGCTCACATGAACAAAAGATGGTTACTTAGCTAAAGTGCTAGATCAACCCAAAAGAGAAAACTTCCAAAAGGACATAGGTGATTTGATCATGATGTTTTCTAGGGTGTTTGGGAAGAGGGATTCCTCATGCTTCAAAGAAGATGTTTCCATTTATTGGGACAATGATCTTGTCAGATTGCTTGCATAACCAGATGTTAAGGGTAAGAGAAACGAAGAATTTCTTTATGACTTCTTATGTCATATATGTTGCTACGAGGATGGGTATCTTCCTTGGATTAAATGTTGTAGGAATAATGGGGGAAGCTCCTAGACAGAAGAGGCCCTGGGAACATTATAATCAACTCACCTTGCATGCATCTGAGTTGCACTAGAGAAGGGTCAATGGTGCCTTCCTCTATGTCATCATTAATATACTAACTAGAGATGTTGGATACAGACTAAGTAGGGATGCCATCGACTTTATTGCAGAATGGGGGCATTGGTATATCCAATACCCCAAGTTCTCCTAATTCAGACTGCCAAGATTTGATGGGCACCCTCATCTACTTTCAAGGTGTTGTAATGACAAAATTTCTCTCATGGAGTTTGTGTACCAAGCTTTAGCAATCAATAGTAAGTTTGCTACCAAGCACAAAACAAGATGTCACAAGTTTCCCATGAAGTTGGGAGAATACTATTGTGCTCATATTGTGGGTGCAAAAGCAATATGTGATGAATTGAGTCACTTAAGGTTGGGATTGTACACCTCCAGGAAGCACTTTGACCGAAAGAATAAGATGAATAATTTGCTTTCCAATGTATTCCCCCAACTGCGTCTGGACGCATCGATCCATTCTTTATCTCCTTGCTGGTAAACGATTTCAAATTAAGCAATTGTGTCATAGACTCTAGTGCATCCGACAACGTGATGCCCACCAAAGTAGCCACTACCTTGGGTCTAGAAATGACTAAAACTTTTAGCTGCTGCTTTTCTATGGAAAATAAGCAAGTACCCTTGATCGGTCAGATCAAAGACGTGCAATATGCATTTGCCGCATATCCTGATAAAAAGATCAAAATCACAGTCCTAGTGGCTGATGTACCAGCATCATACGGAATTCTCCTCATAATGAATTTCTGCAAGGATGTTTGAGGAGAACTGAGCATGGATATGTCCGAAGCTAGAATACTAGTAAAGGGCATAATGCAGAAGCTGATTCCTGAGAAGGAAGCCAAATTCTCTGTGACCCAATCAGATGATCCCAAAGCCTAGATCTTGTTTGAATCTTCAAGTATGGGGACTTATTATCTCCAAACTCAAGAGGTTGGTGAATCTTCAATGGCACATGAGTTGGAGAGTGTTGAATCTCTCTCTTTGATGAACGACTCACCACCAGATGATTCATCGACATCAGATCCTGAGACTCTGCCAGAAGACGAGTTTTCAATTTTTGATATCGTTGTCCTTGACGATCCGAACGACATTTGGTAGTTAGAGTTTGATGGTAGTTGTTCTTCAACCGGTTCCGGAGCTGGAATAGTTTTTATTTCTCCAAACGGGAAGATCTTCCCTTTTTCTTTCAAGCTACAGCTCGATAATACCAACAACACCGCGGAATATGAAGCCTTGATGTTGGCAATGCAAGTAGCGCGCAAGAAAGGTATTAAAAATCTCCATGCACAAGGTGATGCCGAGCTAATAGTATGTCAGGTAAGAAACCTTTACCAAACAAAAAATGGCAGGCTTAGACATTATCACAATCTCGTTTGGGATTGCATTGAAGAATTTGATGCTTTTGATATCTCCGCGGTACCAAGAGAATACAATGGTCGGGCAGATTCTTTAGCAGTGTCAGCCACACTTCTCATACCGCACGAATATTTTCAAGGTTCTACCTACACTATCGAGTTGGTTT
This sequence comes from Sequoiadendron giganteum, assembly GCA_007115665.2. Taxonomy (NCBI): domain Eukaryota; kingdom Viridiplantae; phylum Streptophyta; class Pinopsida; order Cupressales; family Cupressaceae; genus Sequoiadendron; species Sequoiadendron giganteum. The sequence goes on from CM021104.1 coordinate 613,402,818, forward strand.
TCTGCCCAAGTGTCCCCAACAATTCGAAAAATTGGCAGATCTTCAACGACGATCATCAAATAGTTGCCTTCTTGGAAAAGGCCGAGAATTTCAATGAATTGTACTTCGAAGGAAGTGATTCTCCTCTACGAGAATTTGTGTCCGGCATAGATCCAGTTTCCGACGAAGAATTCCTACAACTAAAAGGGAACAAAATCCCTAGGGGGTTGGTATATCTAGAAAGGCTCTTTGACAAACATGACCGCTATGTCAAACAACAGCTCGCCGACTCTGATTCATCTAATGAGGTTGAGCAATACAATTTGGGAACTGAAGCTAATCCCAAGATGATAAATATCGGCAAATGTTGCACTCTAGAAGAAAGGATCCAGTTCACTAGACTGTTACAAGAATATATGGATGTTCTAGCATATTCATATGAAGATCTCAAATCTTTCTGACCAAAGGAAGTGCAACATGATATCCCACTGAAGGTTGGAGCTTTGCCTTTTAAGCAAAAGCAAAGGTAGTACAACCCAAAGATTTCTGGAACAATTCTTGCAGAAGTCTATAAGATGTTGAACGCACGGATAATCTTCCCAATTCACCATTTGATGTGGATAGCAAATATTGTCCCTGTGCGTAAGAAGAATGGTGAGATCCGCATCTATGTTGATTTTAGAAATCTCAACCAGTTGTCAGTTAAAGACAATTACCCTCTCCCTGTCATGGATCAAGTCTTGAAGAATGTGATAGGATCCGAGATGCTCTCCATGCTGGACGATTTCTCTAGTTACAATCAAATTGAGGTCACCACAGAAGATCAACACAAGACCGCCTTCACGACACCATGGGGTACCTTTGCATATTATTGGATGCCTTTTGGTTTGATAAACGTCGTTGCTACCTTCCAACATGCTATGGACCTGGCTTTCCGTGACATGATGGGTAAGTTCATTGTGGTGTATCTTGATGACCTCATAGTATTTTCCAAAAGGCATCACAAGCACTGTAATCGCCTGAGACAAGTCTTGGAGAGATGTCGTCAGCATGGCATCTCCCTCAACCCCAAAAAGTCAGTCTTTTGGGTTATGGAGGGAAAACTACTCGTCCATATAGTCTCCACTGAAGGAATCAAGATTGACTCGAAAAGAGTTAATGGCATAAGAACCCTCTCCCTGTCATCAAGCAAAAAGGCAGTTCACTCATTCTTCGGTAAGGTAAATTTCCTACGAAGGTTCCTCCTGGATTTTACGGAAAAAACTCGTCATATTGTAGATATGATGAAAGGTAATACCACTTTCCACTAGACTGCAGAAGGGAAAGCTGCATTTGATGACATCAAGGAGGCGATCGCTCATGCTCCCATACTAGTTTGTCCTAATTACACCAAAGATTTTATAATGTATAGTTATGCTTCCGAGCATACACTTTCAACTATCTTGGTACAGGAAAACCATGAAGGTTTTGAATCACCCATTGCATTCATGATTTGTCCCCTCAAGAACTATGAGTTGAAGTATTCTCAGATGGAAAAGCACACCTTTGCTATAGTAAAAGCTATCAAGCATTTTCGATTTTACATCCTGAATAGTCATGTCAAGGTTTTGGTTCCAAATACAACTGTTAAGTCAATTCTAACACAGTAGGAATTCAAAATGAAAAGAGGCAACTGGGTTGCCAAGATTCAGGAGTATGATCTAGAGATAAAACCCACCAGACTGATACGGGGACGTGGCCTGTGTCAACTCATTGCTGAGAACAACCCTGGTGAAGAAGTTTTAGAGGATGAAGAAGTTCCCGATGTTGAAGAAAATTCCAGTAAACTACCCCTTGTGCTATTTTTCAGCACCACTGATAAGTGGTTTTCTAATATCGCTCATTTTCTCACATACGGTGAATGCCCTAGCAACTTGACATCAAAAGAAAAAAGGACTGTCAAGTTGAAATCAACAAATTTTGTCTTATGGGACAATAGCTTGTATAAGCGCGCCATCGATGGTACCTTTCTACGGTGTGTGGACAAGGAACAACAAGAAAAATTGTTAAAATCATACCATGACTTTGCGTGTGGAGGACATTTCTCAGCACTGGTCACTGCTCACAAATTTTTGAGAGAAAAATACTATTGGCCTACACTCTTCCAAGATGCGTACTCCTGGGTACATAAGTGCGAGTTATGTCAACAGTTTGTTGGCCGACCCAAACTAGCAGCTTTACCACTGAAGCCAGTAGTAATCGAAGAACCTTTCCAACAATGGGGAATAGACTTCATAGGTGTAGTTAATCCATCTTCCAGTGCTAGACATGTCTATGTTCTGACTGCTACCGACTATTTTACCAAGTGGGTAGAGGCAATCCCCACTAAGCGCGCAACTTCTGAAGTAGTGTGAGAATTCTTGAAAGAGAATTTCATTTCCAAGTTTGGCGTGCCAAACAAGATCGTTGCCGACAATGCTTCTGCCTTTTCTTCAAAAGAAATCACCAAGTTTTGTTTTGAGCATGGCATAACCTTGTCACATTCTTTTGACTATTATCCACAGGGTAATGGTCAAGCGGAATCGAGCAACAAAAATCTAGTGACTATCATCCGGAAGCTAGTAGAGGAAAATCAATGCCTTTGGCATAAGGCTTTGTATGATGCCTTGTGGGCAGACAGGATCACTCCCAAGCGGGCAATTGGCATGTCTCCTTTTCAACTCTTATACGGGTTAAATGCCGAATTACCCATAACTCTGGAATTTTCGACTCTCAAGCTGGCAAAGGCTATTGAAGACGAGACCTTTGAAAATTTTGCACACAAACGCTTAATGTATCTCTTCGAATTGGAGGAGAAGCGTGTCCAAGTTGCTAATCACATTTTCGGACACCAACAACAAGTGAAGAAACTGTTTGATAAGAAAGCTAAATCCAGGGACTTTCAAATTGGCGACCTCGTTCTCCTATGGGACAAACGGAGAGAGCCAAAAGGTATGCATGGGAAGTTCGATTCACTATGGACTGGACCCTTCCTGGTTCACCAACTGTGTGGTGAAAATAGTTTCTTGTTAGCATACAAAGATGGAACGTTGTTCGCTCTTCCACACAGCGGACAACATCTCAAACACTTTGTGTGTTAAAATAGCGAGTGTTCCAGAGGTAAGTATTTTTATTCTTATTTTTAGTCTTTGAATCTTTTTGTTTTTTGTCATTGTCGCCTGACTCCAAGCCCAATGGATGGATAAAGGCACTTGAATTCTGGTGGTTCTTCTCTCTTCATTCATTTGAAAGAATGACTAAAATAATATCCCCAGTAGGAGCCAGCTGTTATCATAGAATCGAGCAGCGCTCGATTCACGGATAACCCCCCTACGAAACTAGTTCGTTTCCTAGGATCGTGTGTTTCAAGCATACAAAATGAGGCACAAAATCATTTTATGAAGTCTCTAAACCTACCTAGTCCGGGTAGGTGACAATAGGCTCGAGTTCGAGCTTAAAGTCTGACTCCTTTTTATCCTAGAAGTTAGTTTATTTTTTCCTAGTTTTCGGTGCTCAAGCGGTGAAATTCACCACTGTAGCACCATTTTCTTCTAATTGTTTTTGGTGCAACGGCGGTGAAAATCACCGCCATTGCACCTAACTTCGTTTGCAATTTTTGGTGCTCAAGCGGTGATTTTCACTGTTGTTGCACGAAAAAGGTTTGTTTTGAGTCGGTGCTCGAGCGGTTAAAATCACCACCCGAGCACCTAATTTTGAGTTGAGTTGAGTCTTTCCAGCCACATTCAATGCGCGCGACTTAGGTTGTTTTCTAGGCTTTATTAACTTTAACTTGAGATTTTTTCCTCACTTTGTTTTTAACGCCTCATCTCCATACTTCGTGCCCTCCCGTGCTATTTCAAGTTGCCTCCATTAAGATTGAGCCTTGGTGTTTTCTCTCCAACGCGCGGTTTGTGTCTCCATCATCACCACGACTATCACAGGTATGTGCGCATCCTTGTTTTTGTTTCGATTGTTTGTTTTCTTTGTTTAATGTTTTGAATACTTTCGATTTTCCTTTTGTCTTTGGCGTTCTTCACCTGTTGTTCATGTCGCCTTGTTTTCATTCCTCCCTCCATGTCTTCTTACTATCATTTCTTCACGATCTTTCTCTCAACTATCATGGTGAACTTCCCCCTACCTTCATGTGTTTCGACTTTCTTTTTCCCTCGGTGTATAGGTGGGGTTTTTCAACGCCGTCGCACGAAGTCGCTGAGTAATACCGGTGTCTTGGCGGTGAAAAACACCGCCATGACACCGACATAAATATACCCTAAGTGTCGAGGCGGTGAAAATCACCGCCACGACACCAAACTATTTTGCAGTGTCGGTGCTCGAGCGGTGATTTTCACCGCCTCGACACCAAAATTTGTATCCCAAATAATCCAAGTCTTTGGTGCTCGAGCGGTGTTTTTCACCGCCTCAACACCAAAATGAAATATCACTTCGGTGCTCGAGCGGTGATTTTCACCGCCCGAGCACCAAAATCTACACTTTTTATCTAACACTTGAAATAGTGTTTTCTCTTCATTTTCGTCTCCACACTCATTTTCGTTCCTCATTTTTCGTGCCACACGGCCAAAACACAATGACTCCATATCGCCTTGATCATCTCATGCTTTCCCATGTTGCATATATTTCCTGACAATCATTACATCCGCCATTCTTGCAGTTTGTTTCCAAAGTTCCGTCAAAGATCCTCAGAGATAAGAATTACATTGGTCTCTGCTCTCCTAAATGTCAGCTAAAATGCCATCACCATCTCCTAAAGATAAGGAGAAGATGAAGTATAAGTACCAGGGCGTTTTCCCTCCAACCGTGGTGTTGTCTGAGGTAGACGAAATTAAAGACACTGAGATCGGCCATCAAGATCTCGTAGATTTCATGAAGAGGATTCAACAGAGGCCGTGGGATGAGAATTTGAAAGCCATTGTACATAGCAATTTTCATATGGTTTCAACTTTTCCAACTTCAGCCCATCACATGGAGTTTGTACTTCAGGTAACTGCACACTACATTGAAGAGGATAGAACGGTAAGGGATTCAGCAGGTCAAGTAGTAATGAGGCTTGACGGTGAATTTTTTGACATAGTCTTCAAAGTGCTACAAATGGAACAATACACTCCTATCACAATCTAGAGAGCTCAAGAAATATTTGACAATGATCTAGTCAAAGCCAAAACATTGATTAACTCATAGTGGTTGAAGACTCCTTGGCATGTTGTTTCTAGGTGGCCTAAGGGACTCCCCAGGAGTGACTTCAAAGAAGACATAATAGATATGATTACATTGTTAAGCAGAGTCAAGGGCTTGCCTGGTTCTTCTTATTTCCAAGATTGGATGTATGAATACATTTGGATTATCCGAAGGAGGAAAGTACACATTGATTGGGGAATGCAGATCAATGACGAAATCCATGAGCAGTTGATCAAGGTGCCCACCACCTTAAAGTTTTATATGACTTCCTTCTTGGTATACTCAGCAACAGTGATGAGACAGTTTCCAGGTTTATCTACTAGAGGTAATAGGCATTCTACCCCAATCTATGACCAATTGAACCTGAGGGAAAGCTTCCATCATTTTAGAAGAGTCACATATGCCTTCTTTGCTCCTTTGCTATTTACTTTTGATCCAACTTTGGAGAAGAAGAGGATTTCAAATGAAGCTTACAAGGCGGTCAACAAGGTGGGATGTGTGTTTCTACAATTTCCAACCTTCACTTACATAAGGGTAGGTTGTTTTATAGGATGCCCTTATATGCTTCCCAGATACCCATCAGATAAATGGATTCTTATGGAGTTGTGCAGGAAATCAATTTTGGTGCACAAGGAACGACAAAAGAATCATAAGCCAGGGTTTAAGTTTCCATTAACCATTGGCAGGTATATGATCAAAACGGTGTAGAAGGCCAAAAATGTTTCAGCTAAGATGCACATCAATACTATCAAGACCTACAGGTACAGGCATGACTTTGACTTCAGGGATGTCAAGAAGAAACTTAAGAAAGGTCACAACCATATCTACCATTTTGAAGATATATGGGCAGAGTGTAGAGATGAAGAGGATGTACGTAAAATGGATTTATGTAGGTTGATAGTTGATCAAATCAAGGCTCTCCAAATAGCTGATTTGCCTAAAGATTTCACGAATCCAGGTGACGTCCTTAATTCTGCCTATGATGAGGACAACATTGCTGGGAAACCTTTGTCTCCAGTACAATGGTCCAAAAAAGAATGTACTTACATGAGAGAAAGGTTGGCCACTATCCTACACAACACGACAAAATGGCTCCACAAGCATGGTTTTCAGATAAAAGCCTTCAAGACAGATTTCGAAGGTGAGCTTCCTAAAGAAAAACCCAGTCCACCACCTGAATCTCGTGCCAAAGAAAAACAGGCCACGATTCCCTCTTCATCAAGAAGAGGGCCAAGGATTAAGTTCACTGTGGGGAAAACTACTCCACAAACTACTGAAATACAAGAAACAAGGGCAACCAGATCTCGTACACAAGAGAGGGAGCTTGTTTCCGAAGAGTTATCTTTAGATGAGGAAGGAGGAGATACAAAGTTTGAATCCAAAGAATCAGATGATGAGAACTCTGGAGAAACTGAATCAAATGAAGAAGAAGAGCAATCAGCACAAGAGGTTGAGGAGTACCAAGAGGATGAGTAGGTTTTGTCACCTCCTTAAGGTGAAATCGAACAGGTTCCAGTTTCTTCACTTCCTCATACTCCTTCAAATCCTAAATCTCCCATTCCACCCATTCTCTCTTCTCCTCTTCCTACCACAGTTACAGAGGTAGAAGATGTTTCTTCCCTACCAGTAGTGTCAATGGTGTTGGTTTCTTCTACAGTTGGCCAATCAAAAAATATTAATGACCTATCTAGTTCGCCAGTTTCTCTCCCTAGCTTGTCATCTCCATCTTTTGACATTTCTTCGGAGGCTGAGTTTGATAGATTTATGAATGAATCTTTGCAGAATTAGCTTAGCATACAAACAACTGGGCCCATAATGACTACAATGGCGCCCATAGTTACTGTTTCAACTATTCCTCAAAGAGCCCTTGCAGCTCAGGAATTAGCAGTAACAAGTGATGTGTATACTTCTTCCCTTCCCCCTTGGTTGGTGTCGCAGGTTCCTAAATGAAAAAAGCAGATGATCTCCCTTGATGAGCTGTACCTAGAATAAATACCTACTCCCAAGAACAAGGAAAAAAAAAAGGCTAAGGTATTATCAAGACTCTAGGTTGATAAAGCTGGTCAGAAGTTTGTTGAGGTAGGTTTTCCTCCACAACCAGAGGGAGATATAAACATGGAAGATTATACCATACAGAGAATACAACTTGGGAAGGTGACAAATGAAAGTGCAAAAGCAGATGCCCAAGTAGTGTTAGATGCTCTGGCAGGAAGGCTTGACAAGATGGAGCAAGCCAAAAATCTATACAAGGAGAAAGTTGAACGCTATGCAAACATCTTGAGAAACATAGCGGGATCTTCAATGGGTGATGCCCAATCTATGACCTTGGTAAATGTTGAGGAACCAACTGTTCAAGAGGTAGAAAAGCTTGCGACCAAGGGTAAAGTCTTAAATGAGTTTATTGAAGAGATCATAGATCATGGAACGTGGGTCATCACCACCGCAAGTGAGAAGAAAATACAAATAGCCCAGCTGCAGACTGAGCTTAACAAAGAGGAAGGATCACTTGTGAGAGATCTATCCCAGATGGAAAGGAATTTATCATCATGGCTGAAAATGAAAGTATCCAAGATCAACCAATTGGTAAAAAATGGAGTAATACGTGGTAAGGAGAAATATGTTGAAGTGAAAGAATCGCTCAAGCACAGAATCCAGGTATTGAAGCAACTGATTGATGACATTCACCAGGCACAAGAAGATGTTGAAGGCTACCAAGTTCTTCTGGTAAATGGAATGGAAGAGTTGCAGGTGATCTTCTTGATGACGAGCACACCTTCCTTCCCCTCAGTGAAATAATTCAAGTGTATAAGGAAGCCTTCGTGAAGCTGGTGGATGAAAAAGATTTTACTAAAGACACCATACACATTGTGTGTGATCTACAGCTATCACTTGATTGTTTCAAGACTCATCTTGAAAGATGTAAAAAGGTTTCTTCGTCTGCAAAGAAGTTGATTACCAAAATACATACGTTGGTGGATTTTACAGTCGGACCAGATGATAAGTTCATGAGAGAGACAACAAAGAAATATGAAGACTTCCGCACCCAATGCAAAGAACAATAGTCTTCTTTTCGTCTCCGGTGTTCGCCATTTTTGGTGTCCCCTACTTTGCACATTGTAAATAGTTTTTGACACTTTAGGTGTCTTTTTGTAAAATGTAATTACACCAAAATATGAGGTGCAATTACGTAGAAATAAATTACACTCAGTTAGATTAGGGTTTTCTATTTTTACTCATCTGATTCCCTAATTTTGCTCTTCCCTCCTTTTCTATAAGTAAGAGGGATTTCTTTTGTAATAGTTACCTTTTGAGATTTTGCAATGAAGTGCTGCTATTTTGAAACAAGCATTGAGACTTTGTGTTCAATATTGTGAATTCAGATCTAATCAATAAAGAAGAAGATTGCATGCCAAACTTTGTGTTGGAATCAATCATTTTGTGTGTTGATTATATCAGTAGTGATTGGTGTATGAGATTGAAAGGGCTTCAAGTGTTTGATGTAAACTTTGTGTTACATTTACCATTTGGATTTGTTTATGTTTGAAGTTTTTGTTGAAGGATCTACAAGACTTTGTGCTTGTAATTGTTCTTGCTGTTCGAGGAATCGCTGTGTCTAAGAAGACTTTGTGCTTCTAATACAATGAATGATTCTTCTACCAAATTCAACATTGAAAAGGCTACGGAATGACTTTGAGCCTTCATGAGCCTTCCCTTTTCTCTTTACCTTTTGTTATTATAAATCACACCTGGTAATTCTAAGCTTTGCTTTGTCAAGATATAAATATTGGCATTACTGTTGTTGTTTAAGTTTAAGTTATTTAGATCTAAAGCTTTTCATAGTGAAGCATTGTAAACATCTTCTCTGAAAAAAGAGAGAAGTATGAATGTAACACACCCCCCCCATTTCATGAGTATAGTGTACATTTTGTAAGTATTCTTTAAAGTTTACTATAGCTTCTAATTAGCGGTAAGAAGGGCGCCTCCCCTTTCTGAGAGGAGAGATTATATCTCACATAGCTGTGGTTGAAGTCTAGATGGCGTAATCTATTGAAAAGTTGATTACACTATTTTCACCCAACAAACCCATATTCGACACCCATCTCGAAAGGTAACTTTCCAAACACATGTCATGCACATTCATTTATCAAGCATGCAAAGTTCCATTCAAATAAATACAATCTTTCACAAACACATGAATTGCACTTTCATTTTCAAGCAAACATGGTTTAATGCAATAATTTCATAGTTTTAAATCACAAATAACATTAAGTTCATATTTAAATAAAATAAAATAAAAGAAGGTGTATCTCAAGTATGTAATCTAAGTACATATAAAACCAGAATAAATGAGCACACATTCTTTCGGTTCATTTACTCATATAATTTACCTTCACTTTGAAATAATCATTTTCTAATTCATTTCGTTTCAAAGTAATTTATATTTTTAATTTTATTTCCTTTTCTTTTATGTTTTTTCATATTTCTCTAAAATGTTATCTTTTCAAAAACGTAAACACTTTACTTCTATTCGTAGCAATTTTAGTTTCATTTCAAGAGAATGATCAAATTTCATTCTTTCTTTTCAAGAATATTTAATGCACAAAATTATTTTATCTTAGCATTCTGGAAAAAGAAACATTCTGCAATTTTTATTCTGCGATATCTTTTCTTTCAATTTCCAATTCTTTGCCTGTACAAGTAACGCATATAGTTTTCATTTGGAGGTTTTCTAAATCCAAAAAACATGTTGTTTTTGTGGAAAAAATTCACTAAATGCCATGGAATAAATCTAAAACATGTTGTTTTCTTCATCATATTCATTTATATACTAGAACAAAAAATTTATAACAAAGAAATCTATTGTTTTACAATAATTTTTTGTTCAAGATGTTCAATAGTTTTCTGATAAAAAAAGAAAACAGTTTGGTGTTTGATCTTTTCTTCTAAATTTGATAAAAACAACAATATGTTTTCATTTGATAAAATAGAAGAATAATAGAAAAGAGTTAAATATGATACTGATTGACTATGAATTTGTTTTCATTGAATCTACGTGGTAATTTCCTAAATCTGGAGATGAGTTTTTGTGTCTTTTTCTGTCAATTTCTTGCTATGAATATATTTCCTGCAGCTGCTTTCTGATTGTCTTGCTCTTTTCCTCTGTCTAATTTCTTCTTTTTGTTTTCCTCTCCCTTTCTAGCTTGTATGCAGCTTCTTCTTCTATTATGAATACACTTCTCTTAAAATTTGTTTCTTCCTCGCTATGTATTTTCTCTTATCTAAAACTCTCTTCCTGTTTGTTGTGTAATCTTTTCCCTCTACTCATTATCATGCATGAGGGAAGAGTTCTCCTCTTTCCTTGAACTTCCCTCCTCCTATACTGGCCACACACTTCCTCCTCTTAGCTTCTTTCCTCTGGCCACATCTCCTCTTTCTCCATGTGCACCTCCCTACTCCCTAATACTCCATTTTTTCCTCCTTTCCATCCATGTGCGTGTGGAAGTCTTTTTTGATGATCAAAAGATAAAAAATATCCATCTAAAAACTGCGCTCCACTCCTCCTCTTTCTCTGGTCGCGCATGGGAAATAAGGAGGATGGAAAATTTATTAAAATAAATGCTCTCTCTCTATTTCCTGTACCTGGAAAATGAGCAGAGTCCCCCCAATAAAAGATAGAAGCAACTCTTCTTTATGCTTGGATTTTCTTGTCACTTCCAAAAATGGATTTTTTTCTACCTCCCTATCCTTAATTCAAATTTTTACTCTTTGTCTTTATCTCATGAAAATGGTAGTCATTATTAAAGAAATCAAATCCATTATTCATTCTTGATCTCCAGTTTAAATTTATCAAACTCCAAGTTCCATTTCCTAATTGCATTCAATTTTGGCTGAAAGATATTTTCTTAAATTTGCAACTTGTTGTTTAAATTCCATTCCAATTTTGATTGCAAACATATTGTTGTTCTCTCATTGTTTTTAAATAACTATTTTAATATTTATCTATTTAAACTTATGTTTCCTCTCTCATTTATTAAATGAGAAAATAACAAATAAAACAACACACTATTTTACATTTCTGAAATTACAAGTTTATTCCAATAAATTTAGAATAAAAATATTATTAATTTTGAATATTAATAAAATATTTTCACAAGGAATTCCATTTGTTTAAATAAAATTAGTTTCTTCACAAAAATATCAAATCGCCATTTAAAGCATCATATACTGTTTCACATATATTTAAAAAATCAATTAAACTTAATTTAAAATTTGCAAATATAATCATCACGAAAATGCGTTAAAATAATAACTAAGTGTGTGTGTGAGATTCCATCATCCTCATAAATGTCTAATGGCTAAAACGACTCTACCTAATCGTTGTTCTTGCCTTCAATCATGTTCACCTGTTCCTGCGTTCACTTGCACTCGAGTTTTCATCAGCAATGACAAACCCCGAATTAAATATAATGCATTTCAAATCATTGCAATTGCATTTCAATTTAAATTTCATTTTCACTTCAGTTTGAATTTGAATTTGAGTTTCATTTAAATAATCATTTAACTTCAATTTAAATAACGATATCATGATTAATAATTCATAAAATCTATACGTGACACACTAGCAAAACAACAAGAAGCAGAGGCCAAGGCCAAAACTAATATGCTTATCAAACAACAAGAATTAGAAGCCATTGCTAAAGCTGAAGAATTAGCAAGACATCATAAAGAGAAAGAGGATCTTCTACTCCAACGAAGGGAAGTAAAGCAGAAGGGTAAAGAAGAAAGAGACAAGTTGTCCTTGCCACAAAAGATCCACGAGCTAGAAGAAGAAAAGGCTCGGTAGATGAGAGAAAAAGAAGCTCTTGAAGCTAAATTTAATGTAGTTGAAGAGGCTCGGAGGAAGGAAGAGGAGAAAGAATTGGAATTAAAAAGAATAGAAGAGGAGGAGCAAGCCAAAATTGATCAAGAGGCAACCAAGGCATGGGCGAGGGTAGAAGAGCTAGAGAAATAAAGAGATAAATTGTTGGAGGAGAGGAGAAAGGAAGAAGAAAATTGGTCAGAGTTGAACAAGAAAAGAAGGCAAAGGTTGAAGCAGACAAATTGGCTAAGGAAAAGGCAGAAAAAGAGAAACAATAAGAGGTTGACTCTCAACCCAAAGCAACACTTTGGCAGCCACTCTCTCCTACTACGTCTTCCTCTACATAGGTGATAACTCCCCTTGTTGCTCCTACATGGCTAAAGCTCAATCTTGAGAAAAAGAAGGTAGTGCAACCACAACCCCTTAATTGAGATGATGTCAGAAAGGAAATAGAAAAGGAAAGGCCGAAGAAGAGAGCCAGGGTTCTTCATTCTATGAGGCTAACAAATGTTAGGGGAATTGTTGTTACATGTGCTATCCCCATTGTTGACAAGGATAAGCAAGATATGCAATTAAGTGATTACCAATTGGGCACTGTCAATCTAGAAAGGCCCACAAGAAATCAATAGATGAACTCAATTGATATTGTAGCTTCTTCTACCAAGTCTAGAATGATCCAAGACAAGCAAAAGAAAGATTAGCTTAAGTCACAAGTGGATCAATTACATAAGTTTTTGAAGGATCTCTCTTCTCCTATCTCTTCACAGTCTACTGCTCCTTAGACACCGATTCTGCTAAGCAAGAAGGATGCAGATAATCTAGTTGAAATGAGGAATAAAGTGGGTATGATGGATAGATGGATTAATAAACTGGACCAAGAAGTGGAGTTGCTTGTGGAAAGTTGCAAAGCTCATGAAGGATCATTAGAATTAATTAATGACATGGTCACACATGTTGAAACTCTTGGGAAACAAGAGGAAGAGTATTCAGAGCATGCAAGGAGGTTGAAAGACATCAATAAGTTACCCAAGCAAACCTTGTTAGAACAATCCATTCTCGAGGAAGACAATGTTGATTTTGTTGAGAAAACTATTAGCATCATCAAGTTCAGGTCTTCATTCATCTATACGCACAAAAATGAGGTGCAACAGGCTGGAAAATATCTTAATGAACAAGCTAAAGAATTAGGAGCAAGTATTGCCATACTCATTGATGAAGACATCCCTATGGAATATGGCCTCATCCTTGATAAACTCAAGGAAAAACAGAGTAGCAGATTTAAAGAAATGATGCAAAAAGGAGATGATGGTGATGAACTTTTGATGGATAGACTAATGGATGTTAAGGAAGAGGTCAAGGTTGCTAGAAGAGAACTCATCAAACTTAAGGATATGAAAGAGTTTTCCTCTGCCAAGCTAACAAAAATAAAATTTGAAGATAGTTGGGTAGATGGGCCAGATACAGAAATGATTCAACAAGTGATCACTAGTTATGATGAGTATATGTTGGAGCAGAAAACACAAGACTAAGGCACCCATATATATGTTCCTCGACCAGATCAACATCAAGAAGGCGTGGTTTCCTGGAGATATATCAATTTCCTATTTTATAGGGAGGTAACATAGAATCAATTGAAGATCTCAGCATGTCTACCCTCCTCCTTTTGGAACGCAGGTTTTGACAAGGATTTTTCAATCAATAACTGAAAGATCAAAATAGACATCTATTTTACATTGCCCAGTCACCCCATAATTTGTGGATCTAGATTTTGATGAGAGAAATTAGTGCTACATAAGTTTATATATAGAATTTCTCTCTACTTTGTAAAGGTCAGCTCATTGAAGCAAGATTAGCCACCTAAAGGAGACTTAAGAGATAGTTTACAGTTTTAGAAGCTTGTTACAGTTTATACAAATACACTTGGATATATTTTCTTGATAAATTTTCAATACAATTATGCTATTTTCCGAATTGGTTGATGATAATGTTGGTGAATCATAGTCATTCGTATGCCAATGAATGTTGTGCATAAGTGTTTCTTATTTGATGAGAATCAATAGAAGACTCTGAATTTAAGAGTATTTCATTAAATTATCTGTAAATGGGATTCCTTTATGTTTTTTGATCTGTGAATTTTGGTGATGAGCTAGTAATGTGTTACTGTTTGATTTTGAAGTTTAGTATTGGTAAATGATTGTGCGTCCTAAATTAGCACTATGAATGAGTATAATGGTGCATAATAGTTTGTGGATTGTATCATTTTATAGTTTCTTAGTTGCTTGAAAGGCTCATTATGAAATTTATATGTCTGAATTGAAAGGAGTTTACATTTATGATTTGTTGTTTTATGCTTTGATCTATCTTTTTTTCTATTTATTTTACACCCCCAAATGTTAGATTAGTTCATATCATGCAGTTTGTGTCCTTTTACCACTAGGCCCCCTGAATATTATGGTTGCATGGACTAGTGAATGAAACAACACAGTTGAGAACCAACTACAGAGACCTTGGAAGATAGGTGGTTTTAGATCAATTATCTTTTTCAAGAGAAATAAAGTAGAAATATTTTGTTTAACGTTGTGCTATTTTGACGATCAACAAGACTAATTAGAGATATGGTGATTGTAACTATTTTGACTATAGTGGCAATATTTTTTACTATCCCATTGCATCTGGGAGGCTTGAGAAACTCAAATTTGGCTTTTGTTTCACTTAATTTGGCCACCATATAACACAATAGAAAACAAGGGTTTGAAGCTTAGATCTAGTGAACAACTTTTTGCATGAGCATTTTTGGCCCAAACAGACCTTGCCATTGAGCTCCGATGGCCCAAAAACACTAATTCTCATATAGATTTATCTATTTTAGACGAATTTGATTTTTGACAAATTTTTATTTTGCCAAGGGGGTCATCACTATAGGCCAAAATCAACCATTTAAAAAAAAATCATCTTTTCACCACAGTGTTTATTTTTGGAAAACGAGATATCATTGGAAAGCTAGAGATGAGCACTTTCCATCCACAAAGGTTTTGAAAATAAATATTTCAATTTTCTACTAAATATTGCATGTTGAAGTTATTATTGCATTTTTTCAACATGCCATATGTAACTTTCACCCCAAAGCTCCATTTTTTGGAAATGAATAGGCATCAGAAAGGTATTGAAGAGAACTACACAGCTATAGGACTAATTTTTCCATATTTTGTTTCTAATTCATTTTGTATTAAAATTTATAATTTTAGTCGTTGTGGGCCTATTAAACATTGTAATATCTTAGGGGGTGATTTTTGAGACTAGTGGAAATAGGGGGGGGGGGTCTCTTGATGTCTCTTTTTGCATTCACTTAAAGTTGTTTTTGGTAATCAACCTTGGGGGGATTATACAAGAATTTTGTAATCTTTTGGTATAAAGTTCCATTTATGGGGGGGTTAAGCATGTATCTTAAAAAAAATTCCATCCTTCTATTATCAAGCTAAATTCATAGAACTATTTATCTTGGAAACAAGGGATAAAGATTCATTGCCTTGAGTAAGATCTACTACCCTATCTACTTGAACTCATTCTTGAGCCAAATGACTATAATCAAAAGAATGATTGGTTTGACAATAATGACATGGTCTATGGACTAATATGTCTTACTATTTTTTAGGATAATATACATCATGTAGTGAACATTGAGTGTCATTTCACCGCTTGGACCATCA
Organism: Sequoiadendron giganteum; assembly: GCA_007115665.2. Taxonomy (NCBI): domain Eukaryota; kingdom Viridiplantae; phylum Streptophyta; class Pinopsida; order Cupressales; family Cupressaceae; genus Sequoiadendron; species Sequoiadendron giganteum. Next base: position 613,418,574 of record CM021104.1, read on the forward strand.
TTCAGTAGTTGTATGGAGATATTGGATCTTCGTTTAAAAGTGATGCTTCCTTAGAGAACCAAGCTATTGTAGATATTACTAGGACTTATATTACCCCATCTTGTGTGGACACATCTTGTGTGGATAATCAATTTATTGATACCCCATCAACAATACCTGTTGCAACTTTAGATTCCAGAGATGCTTCTTCGAGAGCCTCTAATGATTCATTGCAGCAAGATCATTTATGTCTTTTGGATTCAGTCCATTGGGACCAATTTCTATCAGACATCTCTTGTTTATTTGTAGATTCCCTCATTTTGGATCTAGATGAAACTATCGAGGACATACATCTTCTCTTTGAGGATAACTCGTTGGTCCTTGCATCTATTGTTGCTACTTCAGATTCCAGTGTTACTTCTTTGAAAGCTTTCAATGATTCTTTGCAACGGGATATACATTGTATTTCAAATTTATCTTTGTGGGATAATCTCTTGACAAGTATTTCAAACTATTTTATGGAGACACATATTGCATATTTGGGAGATACGATTGATTATATTCATCTTCTCTTTGACAGAGTTGATTATTCTTTAGATGTTGTGAGGGAAAAATTTGACCCTCTTGTTCATTCTCTACATGATCATTCATCATTGATTAACATGAGTGTAGATACTTTGGATCATCATTTGAAGGAGATACTTGAGTCTTTTGATGGTGTTCTAAATCAATCTTTAGGAGATTATGAGTTTTCACTTTCAGCAGTGTGGCCTAGAACACCTAATTTTTTTGTGGGAGCCTTCAACATCGGCATGGAAACACTTGAGCTAAGTTCAAAGACTCCATACATCTTGAGTGTTCAAGTTTACATATTCCTTTCAAGATTGGTGATATAGCTTGCATATGTCATTGGTTTTGTTTCTTCCTAAAGAGAGGAACATTGTTTGATGATTGTGGACCATCTTCTACATCCAGTTTCAAGCATCTACCATTAGATCTCTTTGGGGGGGATTTTTTTATCCTTGTTGGGGATAAGGATTTCGGTTCTGTCGTCAAGATAAGCATCTAAGACAATAGCGCCTTAGTGATTTCATTTCAAAATCACTCCAAAGACACAAAATAACTATGTCATAAAGCAGAAGCAAGCACAGTTGATCCCCCATTGATCTTCAGAGAGAAGTAAATGCAAAACAATAGACAGATTCAAAACAAACAGATAACCATGAAAGATAAAGCATGAACACACAGATATACGTGGGGAAAACCTTTTCAGGTAAAAAACCCCACCTCTAAAACCTTCAGCTCACTTGTATTATTCAGTAACAAAAACGGTTACAATACAAACACAGAGCTATGCTCTTCAAGATATTACATCTTGTCCATCTGGAGAAAGAATACAGGCTACACAAACCAGAACTCACACAGTTACAATTTACTCAAGACATACTGTGTAGATTCCCATCAGCTCCTCTCAAAATACTGTCATCGCCAGCCTCACGACCAGCCTAGCCTCTTGGCCTCACAAGTTCACATCTTACCATATCCGAGAGTCTTAGTGTTCACAGTTGAACCGCTTGAACACCCTCAGCCTCTCTTTGTTATCACTCTCTTCCCTCGTCTGTCACCTTTTGGTTTACATATATTAGTGTATATCTCTGACCAATCCATACATCACATTCAATGACTCAACCAATTGCTGACCCTCAGGTTCATGCATCGAACAACCAAGCATGCATCCGATTTGCACAGATTCCATCGAGCCACCCAGGCAATAAATCCATCACCTTAATTGGGTTCTATTTCCACGGCCTGCAATAACTACCAATCCTCCTTTGGTCTTCAGTCAGTCAAATGTTGCCAACTTGCCACATGTCGCCTTCACATTCACTGATCACTCTGATAGAATCGGTCCATCTTGATCAAGGTCAGTCCAGCTCGGTCAATCGAGCTCTGAGGTCATCTGAGCTCTTACCGCATTACCGTCGAGCTCAACATTACTTGTCGTGGTATGGTAGTGAGCTCACTTGAGCTCACCCCGCCATCTATTGCGCTACCGCTGCCTCAGCCGATCCATCTCGCGGTATAGCGGTGAGCTCATCCGAGCTCACCGACAACTTCACCGAGCCCTGTCTCGCCTTCCTACCACGCTACTGCAGCCTTGACAAGGACTAACCATGGTATGGCGGTAGCCGTCTTGGCTGACCATTGGCGGTCTTCCAACGGCCACCGTGATCAGTCACTTGACTGTTCACAGTGTGGCAGTAACCGCTAGCCAAGCCGTTGGCGGTCTTACCGCAGCCACCACGGTGAGTGAACTCATCGACCACAGTGGTGGTGATAACTGCCAAGACCACCACAGGCAATCTCACCATAGCCACCGTGGTGAGTGGATCCACCGCCTACGATATGGCGGTAAATTGCCAACCCTAACAGAAAGACCATTACTGCAGGCACCGCGGTGAGGAAAGAGACTGCACGCGGTAACGAGGTAACCGCCAAACCCTTCACCGCAGTACCACCAGAGCAGAATGGAAGACCGCCACGGTATGGTGGTAAAGGAAAAAACATGAAGAAAATGCCTAAGTCTTCAATGGAAAAGACCAAAAAGTTGAGGCAAAATTTCCCAACAATCTCCCACTTGCCGAAGACTTTCAAGCTTCCTCCAAAAAAATCGAACAAGGACCACAACAATGCTCTCACACTCCAACCAAGACCCTTGTAACGACATTCAAAAAAATTCCACCATCTCAGGCTACAACTGCAAACATCCAACATAGGAAAAGGAACAAGTCAAGGCTTATATGCACCAGTCTCAGGAACGAAAGCAAATGACCCTTCAGGCGGAAAAGGTAAAACAACAGCAAATAAAAAGGCACCACGTGAACACAAAAAGAGAACCATTCTCCAGAATAAGAACACCAATCAGCCAAAACAACAATCAGTGACCTGACTGTCCTCATCAAGCTGACCAAACCCTCGCGGCTGAACATAGCACCCACAACTCGTACTAATCCGTCCAACCACCCATACCTCAAAGGTATGATAACAATCAACAGACTCATGCCATCATAAAACCACCCATCTCAACAACAAACAAGCACCCTGTGTCAACTAGTCGTAGACCACAAACACGTCCAGGTACGCCCACTACAAGGGCATTGTCTAGATGACTGCAAAAAAAGTACCATTAGAAATGATCCAGGCATACCAAGTCCACCAAACCCTACATATAGAAATGAGTAACCATGTAGTTCCAAGGAACATCCACACTGATCTACAACACCTACAACCACCTGCTGAAAGAAATGTTTCTCTCAACTGTCTTCCATAGTTCTTCCAAACTCCTCCAATCCTGACTGAAGAAAGAAGCACAGGAACCTTCGTGTCATCACCCAAGTGACAACATATGACCACAAACTGTGACCAACTCGGCACCACAAAAGGCAACCTACATCTAAAGTCAAAAGAACAATCAGAAAGAACAAGACCAGCTTAGAGAGAAACTGCAAATCAAAACATGTAGCATCCTCCTACATATATTTCTAAATCTTAGTTGTGACAAGAATGATCTTCTTCACATCCCAAAGTGAAAAGCCTTAACAACATCCAACAAAACCATGGATGTAAGCACCTCACAGAAGACTAGACTTACCCATATAACCATCTCCTATCAGTCCTGAAGAGAGCAAGGAGATACACAATGCTTTCCACCTTTCATTATGAATCCTCTAGAATCATAAAACAACTCAAGATTCATATCCATGAAAGATAAAGCATAACACGCATATTTGAAAGCTATAATGGGCAAATACCTTTCAAATAAAAACCACTGCCGAGTAGACCACGAAGAAAATAAACTACACTCCTCCAAGATATACAAGCCACCATGACTTACCTAAGAGAATTATCCTTCAAGGTCTCTATTGAATTCGCATTCAACCAAGGTGCAGGCTTCTCGTACTTTCAGCTGTAACAACAATATTCTCATAAGAATTCCAACCTCACCTTATTCTCCATGCATCCATGAGTATCAACAACCTATCATCTCATGCTGACTCTAATCTATAATATTGTAGCAACCATGAAGTTTACCAACATACGACCAATGCACTCAAAACATAGAGAAACCCCAGATCATTGTCAAAGCTTCAAAACTTATCATGACACCATGATCTACTCATCCCCCTTCGGAGATACCATGCTTCAAGTGAACAAGCTATGGTTTCAAGAGCACAACAAAATGCCAAAACTCTAAGAAAGAGTAGCCATGACATAAAGAAAACAACTCTAAACCAAAACCAACATCACCTGTCAAGCACCGCCAACAACTTAGCCAAAACTAACAATGTCATCCATGGCTCCAAGATGTTGCACTCCTTCAAATAGTGAATCATGCAGATGCAAAAGAACACTTTTGCAACACCAAAGAAGGACACCAGTCATTGATAAAGCTCCCACTGCAACGTGACACCGAATTTTCCAAGTACCATGACCAACCTCCTATTGATCCAAAAAACCTTCAGGTACAACAAACATCATGCCCATCGGACAACAACGTCAAACAACACCAAGATCACCATCTCAGACAAGCAACACCATCATTGTCAAAAGCTTACACTAACCAGTGTAACAAGCTCTTCATGACAATGAGACTCTCATGCTATAGGTCCACATAACTGACTATTCAGGTACTCAAAATGCCATTCACCTTCTCATCTCAAAACAACCATGCCAATGCACAAGTGACCACAGACAAGGTCATCTAATAGATCTGCAACAACACAAAAGAAAACACATGGATATAGACAGTCCATTCCCAACTTGTCTCACTACATTCAATGGGTAGCTAAACCACCAGCCACACAACTCGAAGAACCACTTCAACAACTGCAAATCTATTATCACACTGGAAAATTGCAAAACTGATATCTCAAAGAGAATAGCCATGTAGACAACCATGACACAAACACCAGATCAAAGACCCTATCTGATTTGCCAAAATATGTCCACAACACAAGCACCATAGTCCAAGAAACCATTAAGCACACACCATAAGAATTTTGAATGACTAGAACACATATCAACACTCCTATGCAGAGAAGACATCACACCTCCTCTAAGACATGTCAAGCTGCAACTATCTCATCTAGTCACACCCCAAAAATCTAGAATCAGGAAAATAGTAGACAATAGCTCCACACAACGCAAGTTTTATCTTGATCGTGTAAAACTTGCAAAACCACAGTGTTTATAAAACACCCACGCATCTCCATATTCACTGCTTATCTGGACAACTCAGGAGTCTGCACACAACCATCATGGTTAACCAAAACAATGAAAAGAAACATGAATATGCGTCATAGAATTTTTAGGAAAATCTACACAAAACCTTCAAAGCCCAAGACAAGAATCTGAAACCATGCAAGTGCAAGACACAGGCACACAGGAACAATAGGTCCATTTCAGACCAGTTCCAAGACCACAGTCATGCACAAGCAAATGAGAGCGCCAGACTATCTAGAAGTTGCAGACCACCAAGTTCACTTCATAGCCTCCATGCAATCAGAGCACAAGAGAAATTGCCTTCAGTGCTAAGTCAAAAACACCCATCACAAGCACAACTCTCCATAGCTGATCAACAACACAAGCAAGTCCATACCCCAGGGAGCCTCTCACACGGACACCCAGTATGAGACCACGCTTCATTGCAAACACAACCACAAGCACATCTCTTGCCCTTTGCACCAGGAACATTTGCTGCGAGCCAGGAGACTCAGACCATGTTGCCACAACATGACTAACTCCAGTCATCTCCAGTGTCTTTCAAAATTGTGTGTTCAATCAATGAAGCACACACTTCCACTCATCGAAGGATCAATCACCAATCGATTTATCCAGACTTCCTCATGCTTTCTAGGCTAAGAAATCAACACAGGATAAAACCCAGAACTCTAGTAACTAGTAGAAGACTTTGATACCACTGGTTGGTATCATCAAGCCTCGACCTCCTTTAACCAGCTATGATACCACTTTTTGGTATCACGAACAACAAGCTACTAGCTTTGATACAACTTGTTAGGGATAAGGAGTTCGGTTCTGTCGTCAAGATAAGCATCTAAGACAACAGTGCCTTAGTGATTTCAATTCAAAATCACTCCAAAGACACAAAATAACTATGCCATAAAGCAGAAGCAAGCACAGTTGATCCCCCATTGATCCTCAAAGAGAAGTAAATGCAAAACAATAGACAAATTCAACACAAATAGATAACCATGAAAGATAAAGCATGAACACACAAATATACGTGGGGAAAACCTTTTGAGGTAAAAAACCCCACCTCCAAAACCTTCAACTCACTTGTATTATTCAGTAACAAAAAATGGTTAGAATACAAACACAGAGCTATGCTCTTCAGGATATTACATCTTGTCCATCTGGAGAAAGAATACAAGCTACACAAACCAGAATCTCACACAGTTACAATGTACTCAAGACATACTGTGTAGATTCCCTTAAGCTCCTCTTAAAAGACTATCACGGCCAACCTCACGGCCAACCCATCCTCTTGGCCTCGCAGGTTCACATCTTACCATATCCGAGAGTCTAAGTGTTCATAGTTGAACCGCTCGAACACCCTCAACCTCTCTCTATTATCGCTCTCTTCCCTCGTCTTTCACTTTTTGGTTTACATATTAATGTATATCTCTGACCGATCCATACATCGCATTCAATGACCCAACCGATTGTTGACCCTCAGGTTCATGCATCGAACAACCAAGCACGCATTCGATCTGCACAGATTGCATCGAGCCACCCAGGCAATAAATCCATCACCTTAATCGGGTTCTATTTCCATGACCTGCAATAACTACTAATCCTCCTTTGGTCTTCGGTCAATCAAATGTTACCAACCTGCCACGTGTTGCCTTCACATTCATTGATCGCTCTAACATAATCGATCCAGCTCGATCAAGCTCAGTCCATCTCGGTCAACCGAGCTCCGAGCTCTTACTACATTACTACCGAGTTCAAAATTACCTATCGCGATATGGTGGTGGGCTCACCCGAGCTCACCCCGCCATCTATCGCACTAATGCTGCCTCAACCAATCCGTCTCGTGGTATAGCAGTGAGCTCATCCGAGCTCACTGACAACTTCATTGAGCCCTGTCTTGCCTTCCTACCACGCTACCGCAGCCCTGACAAGGACTAACCTCAGTATGGCGATAGTCGTCTTGCCTGACCACTAGCGGTCTTACCGCGGCCACCGCGGTCACTGAACTCATCGACCACGGTGGTGGCGGTAATCGCCAAGACCACCACAGGCGGTCTCACCGCAGCCATTGTGGTATGGTGGTAAACTGTAAAGGTTGATAGAAAGTCCGTTACCGTGACCACCGCGGTGAGGAAAGAGACTGTGCTCGGTAACGAGGTAACCGCCTAACCCTTCACCGCGGTACCGCTAGAGCAGAATGGAAGACCGCTGCAGTATGGCGGTAAAGGCAGAAAACATGAAGAAAACGCCTAAGTCTTCAATAGAAAAAGACCAAAAAGTTGAGGCAAACTTTCCCAACAATTCTTCCACTTCATTTCTCTCTCTATTATGGGAGGTGTACTTGCTTTTTGTGGGATGGGGTTTCTTCTTCTTTGGTGGGAATTTTATATGTACATGGGTACCTAACATGGCTTTATTTCTCGAGACCCTCAATATTTTGCATCCTCCTAAGTTGTGCTTAAGGGGGGTGTTGGTGTAGGGTTTTATTTTCCTAGTGGGTTAATTTATTTTCTCTTAGTTCTAGGTTTTTCCTACACTTTTATTAATCTTGCTTTGGAAAATAAAGTGAGTTAATAACTAGGCGATAAGTGATGTGGTGTCCCCTTCCTTAAAGGGTGGAACATTTTTCACTTTTGGTGGCCATCTCCACTTTTGGTGGTCCATATCCATTTTTAGTGGTTAATTCCTATTGGTTGGATGTGCCACCTCTATCATCTCCTTAGTTCTCAATAAACTCACCACCTAGCTTGTGTTTTTATGTATACTCTTGCATTGTTTCATACTTTGACATACATGTACTTTGATGCATGCAGTCATTATTCTATAGATTAGAGTTGAGATCCTAATGCAATCTTGTCATCTTGACATTTGCACATCTCTTGGAATCTCGCGTTTATAATTATATTATTTCATTTATAGTTTTATAGATTATCTCTCATATAATATCTTGGTTATTCAATCTATTTCACATTTCTAACACTCTAGACAAATAAATAAAACCACTACTTTGAAAAACTATATTTCTAAGAAAATCCATAACATATTAAACATTTTGTCAGTAGGAAAAAAATGCAATGTGTCTCTTGTTGAATAAATGCACAATATTCTTTAAAAAATATATGAAATTCTTATCCATGTTCTTACCCTTCTTTTTAAAATTCGTCTAAGAAGCCTCCAGGTGTTCGTCTCTTGCGTGCTTTCTCCAAAAACTCTTAATTTATTACTAGGAAACTTGTATGGTAACAACAATGTTTTTGACCATTTCTTTGTTGAACTCAACAATCTCCTAAAAATTGTGGAGAGTTTTATCTTGGTTGCATTTCAAATTAGCAACCTCTTCCTGTAGTTTAATTCTTTCCTCGGTGGACCCAATACCAGTCTTTATTTTTGCAACTTCTTTTTCAATGTTTGTCCAACTCTCAAAGATCTTAACCATACTATTCAATAAATTCCAATGGTTAGAGTATTCCACCTCGCCTGACCAATCCATGGTTTTGTTGAGCACAAAAGACTCCATAAACTATTATTTTCCCAGTAATGAGTTGAGCTAGTAACCTTTTGAGAATGCCATTTTGTATATTGTGGCTTGGATTATTTCATCCAATTTCATCCTTAGGGGAGCACAACTCTTACAAATACCAAAAGTATCCAACAAGATGTCCTTGGGCTCTTGTACCTGGTCAAAATTCTGATTAGGGGAATCTCTAGTAGGAGAGGTATTCATGGGGGAGCTGGGAAGAGAAACCACATGAGAATCATCCCTAAAGGGGAGACAACAAGGGAATCCTATGGGGTGGGGTATCATGAGGATTCAAAGTTCATTTGAAATGGAGATTTAGGGGGTCAACAAAAGCCACTTTTTTCTTTCTAGAAGAGTGGGGTCCTCAACAAGGGTTTTGCTTTTAGAAGCATGAGGAGGGTTAGACCTAGTGATTATGGGTTGATGGCAAGGGGTAGACAAGTTAGCAGAGCTAGTGGTAGAGGGATTTCCCTCCAAAATCACATAAGCACTTTTGTGAACCATGGCAAGATTAGTCACCCACGAAAGAGAAGTAATAGTAAGGGAGAGTGCCACATTATGCTATTAAAGTCTATATATTAGGCCTTATTGTAGAGGCATTGACTTCCCTTTGTCCTTAACAACTTTTATAGATTGCTCAAAGAAAGAAAAAATCCAAAAAGCAAAGTTCAACTTGACATTGTGATGAAAGTGATCTACAATAGGGAAGAGGAGGGCATGAAATCTTTTAAATTTGCCTTCCAAAGTGACATGCCCCATTAAAACCTTAGCCATCTTCTTCCAAATTATGGTAAATTAAAAAATATTATTTGTGATGTTGGAAGAGTTATGTGCGATGTTGGAAGTTATGATGATTATGCAAAAAAATCTAGAGATTGGGATTGACATTGTTAGAAAGCTATGTGGATTGTTTCCTATGTCTAGCAACAAGAAATCAAGGAATTGACTTGAACTTGTTTGTGCCATATATTTTGTAGAGTTTCCCTTTGCACCAACTAATGCATGTGCAGAGTTCTAAAATTTTATTAGATGTTATCTTTAAATGATGCAAGCAAGAGATGGACAACCTCATAGCTTCTTAGCCATCTATTCCTTAATAAAAACTCATGTTATCAACAAAGTATGCACCCTAATGCTAATCTATCAACTTAGCTACCTGTTGATACATGGGAACACTCTTAGGCATGTGGGTTGCCTAAAACTTGGAATGAACCTCCAGAGAAGGTTGGTTGCTCTTGCTTGATCACCTAGAACTTGATCAATCCTACTTATTTTGAAGGAAAATGGTAAGAAGAAGATTGGAAATAACTTAAAATACCTGAAAATGATTAACCACAACTAACTAGGTGATGCACCAAATTATTTTCTCAAACCTATAACTTGCTGCTTGACACACACAAACGCTCAATGATTCAACTGTAGCATAACACAACTCAAAATTTCATCATACCTATGTATAAGTGTTTCATAGAAAGGTGGGACACTCACAACTCAAGAAGGAAAGAAGATTTCCTAACTTCTTGTTGCTTCTATCCTTGACACAATCATATGACCTGCATAGAAGATATGATCTATCTTGCCTAAAGGTGCTAAAAGATACATACATTATAGGAAGCACATAAGATTTCACAAGTACATTCATCAATATTCACTTTGTACATAATGAAGTAAGTTTTGGAAAGCTAAAATCAACTAAATTTTATTGATAAAAGGTTTTTTTTTACAACTAGTACAAGTTTGAAAATGAGTTACAATATTATTCATGCTTGAAAGAACTCATAAAAGTTACAATATGTAGCTAGTAAACAACAAGAACTAACTAAAAACAAAAGGCCTGAAAGATGAGCCTTATAGTTGTGCAACACCTTACAAGAAAATAGGAGCATGTGTGTGAGAGAAGGATAAGTATTCAATTCAACTTGTTCAATCAAGCTCCTTTTGTTGTCCAGAACAATAATCCTTACTTTTTAGTCCCTTGAATTGCTCCAAAAGGGTGTTTTAGTGGTGAAAAAATCAAGTCTTGACCTCTTCTATCATTAAGGCTTCACAAATAGCTCCTAAAAGCTTTCCACTGCCTTAAAATTAATCAAAACTACCCTACATCTTCTCAACCTGTTGGACAACTCATTCAACCAACCCTAGATACTTGGAAGAAGGCATAATTGAACTCCACCTTTGTAACTGATCATGAAACATGTTAATAGGGCATGTGAAGGAACAATAATCAGTCATTAACTATCTCTTAAATATTTTCTCAACTACCACATATAAATTGTCTTCTTCCATAGTCAACACCACTGCCATATTCAAATCTTCACCACTCATACTGTCACTATCATGACTACCCCTTAAATGTTCTTGAACATTTTATTGTCTTAAGATTTGTATTGCAATCTATATCTTGACACTCATTATCTTTCACTATATCTATCTGCTATCATGAATCATTATCCTTTGGGTTGTTAATGTTTACACTTGGGTTATGAATGTTGTCACCTAGAACCATTGAACATCATGTGTAGGTGCCTGGCATCTTATTGCAACAACTCCTTAGAATCCATCTAAACCTTCAATATCCTTTAGTTGTGTACAAAAATTATATAAGAAAGAATATTTATAGAGACTCTTTATTTGTTGAACCCAAATCTTAGAGAATTCAATGGCATCAATAGTAACACTTCATTAGGCAAGATAACCACATCTTGTATGAATTAAAAATCCATGGCTTTGTTGCACTGTCAAATTCACTGTGTGTCACTGCTTGTTTTCCCTATTGATTGACACTAATGTCTATCAAGTGCCATTTCAAACAATAGACACTATGCTTCTGGTTCTTGCCATTGAATCTTGAAGTTTTGAGTGCATTCATCAAGTGCATGATACTAACTCCCATATGTAATTATCTTGATTTTGACTATATGTGAAGTATGTCCACTACGCATTCTCCATTGTTAGGGTTTCTACTTACACTCTGCAATATGGGTTCAAGTGAGCAAGTTGGCAAAATAAATAATGACAGCTCAATAACCTTGGATTACAAGGACTTGGAAGAATAGAACACCCCCTTCTCCTTTTCTCACACAAAATTTCACATGTCATTGATCTTGGTATCACAAGAGATGTTATCCTATCATCTGGTATATTCTTTATGTTGCCAATAGGAGTCATCTCAAGATCATCTTTTTATGAGGCAAAGTTTTTCCCTTTCCAATAGCTCTGATTGGCTTGTCTTAGGGCTATGTCTTTTGAGTGACTACCTTCTTTGACTGTGAACTTCCTTGTTTCTTCTCATTCCAACTATCTTCATGACCTTTGTTACTTGTCCTTTACTACCCTTTGGATACTGATCACTATACATTTTTCATGAACTTTCTTGATAAAACTTATCATATTGAACAAGCCTAGAGTGAAACCCATGAATAATGCTGAGCATATTTGATGGAACCCGTAACACTGTGCTTTCCTATCATGATAGACTGCCTCCTTAATACCTTATCATTATATCATCTTAGTTTTACTGTCCTCCATATTTACTATGTCTTCCCTTTGCATTTGGTATTCAAGACTGTGAATATTTGCATTGTGATTGAAATGCCATCATGGTTGTCCTCCACTAACTACTTCCACAAGGTACTGTCACTGGATTTTTGTCCTTTGGGTAACTGTACAGTCATCAAAATTCTTTCAAAGTCACTGTATTTTACATGAACTATTTCCCATACCCTTGCATTGACACAATTACTACCATCTTGTCCAAATTCTTGAGCTACTATTGTCCTTGATCTTGTAACTTCCATCTACTCCTAATACATGTTTTTCAGTTACTTGTGGCCTCTTTAGATGTATGATTGTCCCTTATTCACTATTCTTACCTTTGGAAGTAGTGTGTCATGCCTACAACAACATAATCATTAGTTTCTTTCAATTATCTGATGCTCATGCCAGGTTTCAAAAGGCATACAAATGACTGCCATCTACATGTTGCATTTGGACTGTCCTTTGTTCTTCCTAATCCTTTAGTTGATGCCAAGGATTAGGTCCCTTTCTACAAGCCAAAGGTGCTAATAACTTGAAAGTTTTTTTCATTTCAATATTATGCTTGGTGATTAGGCACATGATGTTTCCTTTGTCATGCCACAAATGTGAGCATGTGATGAAAGTAGGGTACTCCCTATGCAATCTTAGCTCATCAACATAGAATGAAGGTGCATGAAAATAGAGCTCCATTAACATGACTTGACAACATGGTAGATTTGGAACAATGTCATTCTCAGGCTCAAACATAATCAAAGGTCTTATACTTTCAAAATCTTAAACTACATAACCAAATGTGGACTATGAGCTTATTGTAAATACATCACAAAGAGAAAGAAGATACATTTTTTCCCATGCCTTCAAACTGCCATATTTAACTAGTTATCAAACCATCATTCTTTTCCTTCTCTTTGTTTTAGGTAACTAGGAAGAACAATAGCCATGAAACAAATATATAACCTTTCTCCAAGCTTATACTCTGTTGCTAAATATGATGCATCAATTACAACATCACGACTTTCTAAGATCATCTCAAACTATGCATGCAATTCCTTTGTAAAACATTTGAACTTTTGTAAATAGAGAATAACTTCTTAGACACTTCTCTAAAAGTTTTCCAAGACTCCTTCCTTCTCCATAATATTATGTTTGAATTCTTAGAAAAGACCATCATAAAAATATGCTATGTAGTACTACTATGCAAGTCAATTGCAAGTTGTAATTGAAGTGTTTTACCAATAGTTACAATATATTTTCCTTTTGAAAACTTCCTAAAATAGTGAGCGAGAAAAACTCAAGGCAAAGTAAAAGAAAACAAAGAGATTTCAGGCTTGCTTTGACCTTTAAAGTCCATGTATATACTTTTGTATGAGCTAGAAACAACCATCCTCAAATCTCTCTCAAACATTTCACACGTTTTCCTTATCCAGAATACTTCATCCAAGTTGTTACTGAATCAACTTTAAAAGGCAACAAAATAGCTATATACATGGCACACATTTCTCATTGTTGGAACTGAATGTAAAGCTATTGAAACCAGTAGTAATCAATAACCTTGCTGCCATAGAATAATCTATAAAATTTTATGAACAAGATCTATAATGTGGTAAAATCCTTCAATGCAACATAATAAATAACCCTAAACTTGCTCATACTCTTCAAAGTTGGATTGGTGGAGTTTTACCTATTCAAAAGGCAAAGTATTTTATCCTTTCCCTAATATGTGCCATGTTTTCTTTATCGTGTTCTTTCAAGGCAACAAGAAAAACTTAACCTTGGAGTTTCTCTCTTCAAACTCTTTAACCCCCCCAAAAACATCTTCCCTCCTTTAACACATACAAGTAGCCTTTACAAGATGATAAGGTTTTAATAGAATATTTCACACCCCTTTATCAAATATGGATACTTGACTAACCTTCAAATTTTAAAACAAGACCAAGATTCTCAATATTTGAAAAGCATCAAGCATACTTAGCTATTTAGCCCCAAAAGGCAAAATATACTAAGATGACAACATTCATGACCCAGTTGTAAACATTAGCAGCCCAAAAGAGAATGATTCATGATGATAGATAGATATAGTGAAAGATAATGAGTGTCAAGATACAAATTGTAATATAGATCTTAAGATAGTAAACTATTTAAGTATATTTAAGGGGTAGTCATGACAATGACAGTATGAGTGGTGAAGATTTGAATATGGCAGTGGTGTTGACTATGGAAGAAGACAATGTCTATGTGGCAGTTGAGAAGATTTTTAAGAGATAGTTAATGACTAATTATTGTTCCTCCACATGCCCTATTAGCATGTTTCATGATCAATTACAAAGGTGGAGTTCAATTATGCCTTCTTCCAAGCATCTAGGGTTGGTTGAATGAGTTGTCCAACAAGTTGAGAAGATGTAGGGCAGTTTTGACTCATTTTAAGGCAGTGGAAAGCTTTTAGGAGCTGTTTGTGAAGCCTTAATGATAGAAGGGGTCAAGACTTGAATTTTTTAGCACTAAAACACCTTTTTGGAGTAGTTTAAGGGGCTAAAAAGTAGGGATTATTGTTTTGGACGACCAAAGGAGCTTGACTCAACAAGTTGAATTGAAGACTTATCCTTCTCTCTCACACACATACTCCTACTTTCTTGTAAGTTGTTGCACAACTATAAGGCTCATCTTTCAAGCCTTTTTCTTTAGTTAGTTCTTGTTGTTTACCAACTGCATATTGTAAATTTTATGAGTTCTTTCCAACATGATCAGTATTGTAACTCATTTTTAGACTTGTACCAATTGTAAAAAAACACCTTTTATCAATAAAATTTAGTTGATTTTACCTTTTCAAAACTCGCTTCATTATGTGCAAAGTGAAGATTGATGAATGCACTTGTGAAATCTTATGTGCTTCCTCTTATGTATGTCTGATGTCTCTTTCAACACTTTTAGGCAAGATAGATCATATCTTCTATGTAGGTCATATGATTGTGTCAAGGATAGAAGCAACAACAAGTTGTGAAATCTTCTTTCCTTCTTGAGTTGTGAGTGTCCCACCTTTCTATGAAACACTTATGCATAGGTATGATGAAATTTTGAGATGTGTTATGCTACAGCTGAATCATTGAGCATTTGTGTGTGTCAAACAACAAGTTATAGGTTTGAGAAAGCAATTTGGTGTATCACCTAGTTAGTTGTAGTTAATCATTTTCAGGTATTTTTAAGTTATTTTCAGTCTTCTTCTTACCCTTTTCCTTCAAAATAAGTAGGATTGATCAAGTTCTAGGTAATCAAGCAAGAGGAACCGACCTTCTCTGGAGGTTCATTCCAAGTTTTAGGCAACCCACAAGCTTAGGAGTGTTCCCTTGTAACAACAAGTAGCTAAGTTGATAGCTTAGCACTAGGGTGCATACTTTGTTGATAACAATTCATGATTTTAGTAACCCTACAATATAACAGTATCTTTCTAATCCTCAACCTCTCACATTATGTATGAATTTTGTATATATTTTATGGAAAGTGGATACTACATTCCCCCACTTGACTAGAGTAAATCTTATAATAGGTAAAACCAACAAGTTGTAACAGGAAGTTTATTTATTGTGTAGCTAAGAAAAAGGGCTAAATCATTCAAGTGATCTAGTAGAAGCCATCTTGCACACCAGGGGTCAACTATTAACCTCTTTTCTTCATTGTGGAATATTGCAACTACCATTATCTCCATAAGTGGCTTCAAAATAGCTTTACAAAATTATAAGGCACAATAATTCAAAGAGAGAACACACGTCCATAAACATAGTAAATTAGGAGTTTCTTTCTATTTTTATTAAATTTATGAAGGGATACCATACTTTTTTAGATAAATTTGAAAAAAAAGATGATTTTATTGTACACTTAAAATTATATTTATCATCATTTCGCACATTTTATCATCATTTTTGGGCATAATTGTTTTGAATGGTATTAGCGGGTGGTTTGCCTTCATAAGCAGGATAGCTGGCTTGGGTTTTATGTGAAAAGTTATGTATTTGTTCGAGTGATCCTTCCATCTCAGTTGCATTCCTCAAATCTCATTCTTGTTTGTTGTTCCAAAAAACCCTAATGCTAGGAAAGTCTGTCTTGTGGTTCGAGGGAATGTTGTTGAAGGAGTTAATCCAAACGCACAGATGGGTACGAACAAAGGCACAATAGTAAATGTCTACTCGGGTAAAAAGAGAACAAGGGTGCTGGAAATTTGTGACTCAGAGGAGAGCCAAGGCGAAAATGATCCAGTCAAGATGGAGGAATAGATGCTGCAATGGGTTTCACAACTCAATTTTGTTAAGTATATAATCTACAGTACTATACAGTTATGGGGTTAGTTGATGCAGTTTGATGTTATAATTCAGGGTTAAGGGTTTTATATCTAGATAGTTACAGTGGGTAATAAGGGGCTTGATTACACTATTAAAGCATATGTTCAGTCAATGGTTGTGATTTTCTCATACTAGATGGAAGATAATAGTTTTCAAGTAGACTGTTACAGGAAAACTCTTCATGAATTTTGCCAATTTTTCAGATGGCAAGCTGATATGTTTTGAGACTACTTATATATATTAATATATAGGCTACATGCCTCTTATCTTAAAAAAAGAAGAGAGTCTATTTTTGCATCAAATTAATATTAAAAAATATATTTGTAATAGTGAAGATTGCATATCTTTATTAATTGTTGTATTTTGAATCTACATATAGTGATTTTGTAACTTCATTATTAAATTATTACATTTGCATTACATATATTTATTTCTATGTGAATTAAAATCATATATTAATTTATTTTTCATGATAGTGTCCTCATAGTCATTCTCGTGCTTTCTCTTTCTCTTCTTTGTCAAAGTATTTTTATTTGACCCTTAAAAAAAATTATATGATGGCTGACCCTCTTTATGATGATGTTTTCTCATGCTTTCTCTTTCTCTTCTTTGTCAAACATGTATTTTTATTTGACCCTTACAAAAAATTATATGATGGCTTACCCTCTTTATGATGATGTTATAGTATTGAAATTTTCCATTCTAATAATTAAGATATTTATACTCCTACATATTTATTTCATTCATAATATTGCTCATTTCTTTATATTCATCATCTACATCTTATGTGTTTTCTTGTATTGCTCTATAATTCATTGACTGGACACCATGTATCATCTCTCATCCCTTAATTGTTTCCTTGCCCTTAAGATCGAAAAGAGATCAAAGAGGAGATAATTATAACAATAAGTCAATAAGTTACAAGAGATTTGGAGCTTCACATAATTATATATTCAAAACATTGTAAGCAAAGAAGTTTTTATTTGAATAAGGCATGTTAAGTAATATAATATCTCAATATCACGAGAGTAATTCTAGTTAATATCACTTTTATTATAAGCTATTTATATTTTAGACGGTTAATTTTTTGAAATATTTTTTACAAGAGATTAAACCAACAAATGAATTGAATGTGCAAAAATATTTGCATAGAAGGGTTATAATTGAAAATGATGAAGAAATTTGGTTATAGGATAATGGAGAAATTGCTCAAGCAACCAAAGTATCAAGAATATTGGGAAAATAATCAAGCAATTCTAGATTTGACCATTAGTTTTATGAAATTTAAATATTCAACAAAGTAAGGGAGATATATATGTGTTAGAACATGTGCAAATGGACATTATGGTGCAAAAATCTATTGCCACAAGTATAATAAAATTTAATGGGTAGGGAACTTTGATACAACATAAGATGTTTCTTATGCTTATGATAAAGTGATCATGTCTATGAAATACATCAATACAAAGATAAATTTCTTCTACGTCAATTTAGAGGCATGCAAATTCATATTGAACCAGAATATTATTCCCTTATCCAATTTTTGATATACCTCCAAATTATACCCAATTTATGTTCAACCCACTAATATCTTGCAATCAAAGTCTCAAGATTTAGGGCAAAGAAATATAAAAGTGAAAACATGTACCTTGGTGCTCTGAAATCTAAACACTTTGTGACTATATAGTGGAATATAAAGATGTTAGATAATAACCATGGGGTATTTATGCTATAAAAATCATGGAATCAAACTCCAAGCAATGTTAATGAATTGGAACATTTTATACTATAGAAGAGGTTGATTATGCTTATAATATTACTACCATATCAATGAGAGGCATTGATGAAATTATATGTTTCTCATATATAAATTTAGATCCATTACAATATTTCTCTTGACACCAACAACATTGCCAATATAATTGCTATAAACAATCTTACCACACCCACTTTACAAAACTAAGTTCAAAACCGATATCTTCTTAATTTCTTGAAAAATCTAGTGTTGCAACAACATCTAAGATCTTTAGCCCAATTCAAACAAAAAATTTCACTTCCAACTTTGAAAAACATATTGATGATAATTTCTATATAGATTCATGTTTATTGGATCAGGTAATCCAAAATTTCCTTCCTTAATCCAACCCCAAAAAACAACAAAATTGAGTGTGATATCAACCTTCCATTTATGGCCATTGCCATTATTCCCACATTTATCACTAATAATGTTGCATCTCTTTTTTTACAGTGTTCAAATAAAAATCTTGATACGGTAAACTTACCAATCTATGTACTTGAATAAATAGAAATAACTATAATTCAAGAAATATGTCATGCATGTTGTTGAACATCAATGTTTCAATTACTCTCTCAACAACCTAGGCACTCTTCATTGGGATATTTTGCAACAAAATAATTTAGAGATAGTTGATATGGCCACCTGAAAAGACTTCAATCATAATGAACAATATTGTTTTATCATTTATTTCATTTTTATTTCTCAATATTTGTAGCTTTGAAGCAAAAATATATAGAATGTTCCACCATGATGATTTACTATAAGATAATGTTTTATGTTTGGAAACTAAAATATTTCTATAATTAAACATTATAATGTCTCATTGCAATACAAAATCTATTGATATCAACTAAAACATTAATAGTTCAACAACTCTAGACAAATAAATAAAACCACTACTTTGAAAAACTATATTTCAGGGAAAAACCATGTAACATATTAAAAAAATTGTCGGTAGGAAAAAATACTTGATGTGTCTCTTGTTGAATAAGTGAACAGTCTTCTTAAAAATATATGAAAGCCTTATCAATCAAAAAAATATCTTCTTTTTATTTTATTAAATTTAAAATAATCATTTTAATAATTTTGTCCATTTAAATGTGAACAAGGTTTTCCAATTTTTCAAGGCACGCCTAACAACTCTAGTCAAGTCTAATCAATTGATAAATTGCAATAGTTAATAGATTTCATTACTATAAGTGTGAATATACCTGACTGATCTATATAAGTTTTTATTGAAAACTTAACAATAGAAAAATATATCATCCCATATTTCTATGGAATATAATATTTACAATAAATTCTATCCATGTAATATTTCAAACCGTGTTCTTTAATTCTACATCGCAAGTCTAACAAATATAGTCAATAATATAATTAAGTCTACTTGTTATCTTCTCATATTTCTATAAAAAAATTGTTTGAGTGCATCAAAATTATTGGTAACCTTCTTTCCATTTACATATAATCTACCTTTTTATAACACATGCTTCACATTGTTGACCATCACTCAAGCCCTTCTTTATAATTAGTTTTCATCTCATTACCTTGCCAAATCACCCAAAAACTAATGGTGCCCATGGCCAAGTTATTTCTGTTTATTTTTATTATTTTATTACTTCTCTACTTTAGTTGTGGGCGTATTGAGAGGGAAGAGGAAGCTCCTATTCTATTCAAATCTACCTTAAATTACTCTTTTGATGACCAATTGGTGAGTTTATGGGAAAGTGGGAAAAATATTTCTTGTGGCAGGGCATATCATACAATAACATCACCCATCATGTAGTCAATATTGACATTTGGGGCTCAATTGAAGGAGGTTTTATATTTGAGAGCTCAAGCACCCTCACCTTTGTTACAAACATACACCTATCTCAAATGGGATTAATATTTATTATTCCTCTCTGCTTGGGAAAACTCTCTTCTCTAATATTGAATTGGATTTATCATTAAATAGGTTGAGTTGGAGCATTCCATTATCCTTTGGAAGCATGTCTTATCTTGTTGACTTAGATATTTTAGTGAATCAACCATAGGAAGTATCCCAATTTCTTGGGCAATCTGTCTTCACTAGAATTCCTAGGCTCGTCTTACAAACAACTAAAAGGAACTCTTCCCTCCACATTTTTGAGGTTCTTCTCCCTTATCAACTTCTATGTCGAGAGGAATGAATTCAACTAGAGTAGTGTTTCATCAACACTACCCTCTTCACTTGAAGTGTTTTCTTTATCCCTAAATAGCCATCAAATAATTTCAAAGGCTTTCTTTCACAATTTTAGAAAATTAGTCTCTATCCTTGTCCAATTCTGTACATAATATCTAATCCGTATGAATTCCCTCATTCCATTTAGTCACCCTATTTATGACATCATGTAAGATGGGTAGTCATATCCTATTGTGTATTTTGACCCAGTTCTCATCTAGATACTTGAAATTAGCTAAAAATAGTCTTATTGGATAAGTTCCCTCTTGGCTATAAGATATCAATATGAACAACACATCAATCTCACAACAAATAATCTACAAGATTGCCTATTATTAAATACTTCAACTTGGAATCACTTGCACATCTTGTACATTTCTATGAATTGATTATACAAACATATACCACTATTTTTTTCTTCTACTATACAAGTATTATTTCTCAATTACAATTTGCTGTTTAGAAATATTCGTATGATCTTAATGTAGCTCTTCATGTGGATTTTAAATTTTGTAAATAACTATTTGGATGGAATCATCCCTCTAAGCTTAGCCAATTGTTTTGAGTTTCATATCTTGAATTTTGGGGATAATAGTTCAAGGGTAATGATGTCATCCAATTTTGGTAATCTAAGTCGCCTATAGTCACTAGTGATATAGAATAACAAGTCGATTGGACCATTTCCTCCCTCCATATCAAAGTATACATAATTAATTTTCTTAGATATTAGATAAAACTTAATGAAACTTGATTAGATTACAAAGTCATTAGATAAAATTTCAAAGATACAAGTGATAACAACGAGGAAGAATAATTTTGAAGGTAGTATTCTTGTAAAAATTGGGTAGCTAAAATGACTTCAAATATTGGACCTTTCTCCAAATTTCTTATTAGAGCTTATACCACACAAAATTTTCAATTTACAAGAAATGTTGGTTGAACAAAACCAAAAATTTGGCATGGTTCAATTATATATAAAATTATCCTCATTTAAAAGGCATGATTACATGTATGAGAATATATTAAATAAGGATTCTAGAGACAGAGATGAGAACTATACATGTATTTTCCCCATCATAGCATTTGTAGATTTCTCTTAAACAATCAATTGAATGGTGATATTCCTTCTAATCTAGGAAATTTGAAAGAGTTCAATATGATTAAGCTTTCCATCAACAATATGAATGGTACTTTTTTTTAACCTACAATTCAAATTAATTTATAATTATTCTCTTTATTTGAACATTTTCTCTTTCTTTTCTATATATAATTAAAATATATATAGACAACTTGAAAAACGACTTAGCATTGAGATTGACAATATGTGATTTCTAAAGAATTTAAAATTTTCAATTCTAGCATGAATGAACACAAGGTGATTGCCTACTTGGATTATGTGCCTATGGAAGATTCCTTGTTGGAATGTGGACTAATTAGAAGATGAATCAGTGGGAAATGGACATGAAGTCAAATAGAGGATTGGATCCTTACTTCTTGGAGTGCAAGATGTGCAACAAATTTTTTATTGAAAGGGATTTATTTTGGTGAAATTTAAGAAGAATGTTGATAGGGATTCTATTCCAAAGAACAAACCATTGAAAGTGGATAATTCTACCCTTTACATTTAGGAATGAATTCCCAACTTTGATCCTCTCTCATGCTCCCTCGATGATGCTTCCTATTGGATATAATTGTATAATCTTCCAAAGGAATGTTGGATCAAAAATTATTTATTGAAGATCAATGGTTATTTAAGAATGGTCCATTCGATCAACATGACTTGATCAATGAGAATTCACGTGTATATGTTTTCATAAAGGTGGCCCCAACTCATGAAATCCTAAACAAAATCATCATTTCCACATCAGTTGGGGATTGGATCAAAAGGTTGGAGATTGAGGAAAATAAAATAGATTATTTGGATTGTGGAGTTCATGACCATGTGGAGGTCAACTACATAAGAAATCCAACTGTCAGGGTAACTCAACACTAGGTTCCTAAGAAAAATGTTACATCCCACCCTAGATTTCTAAAACTACTTTTTACTTTTGGGTAATTAATGTTATGAATCATGTGATCTTGGAAGTTATTATATTATGATGTAGTAATGCAACGATATGTTATTGCTTTCAATAGAATGATGATGGCTACTTGATGCTGTGAATTTGATGAAATGTTATGAAATGAGTCTATTTTATTTAAAGAAAATGATAAAGAAAATGCAATGATATGAACAAGATATAATGGTTTCCAAGCTAACTACCATTGTGTTCTTGAGTGAAAATGTAGGAGTGATCCGAGCACCTCCAAAGAGAAAGAGGGGGAGTATTATCTTAGAAAAGGGTGAAGTTGTGAATCCTCTAGTGATGCCATCTAAGCTTAGCGTCAATCAATTATTGTTTTGTAAACCTAAAGAGTCTAGGGTTGTCTCTAGCATGATTGGAAGTAAGTCAACCTATGTCAACTTAGTCATGTCACCCATTATGGTTTAGTATGACTATTTTGGGGTTTATTAATATTCTTGTTTCTTTATATATAAGCGAATATATATGAATATGTATCAATGTGAGAAAAATTAAATGTAATGCCCCATCGTGCTAACCCCAAAGGATGGCTAAAACCAACATATACAACAATTTTTTTTTTTGAAAGTAAAATATTACATAAGATGAACATTAACAAATATCACATGTAATATAGTTACACATATGAAACATATGTTATGTCCTTTGGGCTGCACGTGATGACATTACACAACAAAAACCCATTCCATGATGAAAATTAGCGAATCCCAAGATTACATTTTAAAACCATAATATAGTATGTGCAGGATCATCATGGAAAAAACAGGCCCTTAAGTGGCAATGAAAATTCAGAAAATCAGAGTTGGGCAACTTGACATAAAAATTTGAATAAGTTATCTATATTATTTCAAAAATATGTAAGAATAGAATTTGTGCAAAATTGAATGTAGTTTCTAAACTACTAGGTTAATTTTTGTAAAAAAAAATTCTATTTGGTGAAAATTTGAAATTTCAATGCAATAGTACTAAAATTTCAGGGAAAAAATAAGAAGTAGGTGTTTGTTTGACCACCCTAACCATAATAAAATGATAATATTTTTTTATAATTTTTTAGATATAAGTAGAGGACTCATGTCCAGATGTGATGCATATTTTTTTGTAATTTTTTTTCAAATAAATAATTAATTATGAATTTTTTATTACAACTTTTAAAAAATATAAAAACTCGTATGTCTGACCACCTTAACTTGGTCAAAACTTCATGAAATTCATTTTTTTTAATCCTATAGTATGCCAAGCATAGAATGTGATGCATGTTTTGGATTCAAAAAATGTGATACCATTTGAAAGCTATATATGTTTTTCTATCAAACTATCAATCAGGACTTTAGTCGTAATTCTAATAAAAAATAAATAATAATTATTTATTAGATTCTAAGTAAAGTATAATTTATATTGGTAGAAAGCTGAGAAGTTTCTTTACAAACCCTTTTCATTTCATCAATTTTGGGTAAAATAAAAGTCGTCAGCCACATGGGCGAAGTCTGGAAAAGCAAGGTAAGTTGTTAAACATGTTTTATGTGTTGACTTTTTAGGATTGGCAGGTCCGAACCAAATCCCGAGCCTAATACCGAGCCTAATCCCTAGGCATTCAATTTTGTGTCAGCATATCGGATATCCGATTCAAATCCGATATCCAATTTGAATTCGATATATGATATGTTTTAGATATGAGTTTAAAAAAAATTATACAATCTTTAATATATGATTTAAAAATGCAATAAAGTTTATAATTTAATATATATAATATACAATAAAGTTTATAATTTAATATATATAATATCCAATAAAGTTTATAATGTAATATATTTAATATACAATTTATGATAATCTCTTACTGAATTATGTATTTAATATATAATATATTATTAAATGTATGATATTTTAATATTATTTCAATATTTTAGTTAATCTATAAATATTTAAATATATATATATATATATATTACCAACATATAAAATATTTAAATACTATCTCTTTCCCTCTCTCTCTCCCTCCACCTTTATCTCTCTCAAGTCTCTCACTCAATCACTCCTTTCTCTCTCTCTCCATCTCACTCTCCCACTCTCCCCTCTCTCCCTCCATCTCACTCTCTCACTCTCTCCCTCTTCCTCCCCCTCTCTCTCCCTATCCCTCCCTCTCTCCCTCCTTCTGTTTCTCCCTCTCTCCCTCTCACTCTCCCTCTCTCCCTCAACTCTAAACCCTCTCTCCCTCTCCCACTCTCCCTCTCACTCTCCC